>JAJIYU010011885.1:0-14951 GCA_030144865.1 Tinospora cordifolia
TTCAATAATCACCCAAATATTACATTTTTCATCCGAAAATTCTATTAATCATTCTAAAAATTCCATGATCATTCTGAAAATTCAACAATCAATCCCAAAAGTCATTTCCCTTAAGAATTTCTATTTTTCTTATGATTTCATATATTTTCTCCCAAAATTACATTTTTTTTCCAATATTATAATATTCTCCAATAAATAACTGAAAATTAGGAAAAATTAAAAAAATTCATATATTAGACCCGATAATTTTTGTACATCAAATTATGGGTCGTCACATTAATGTTTTAAGTGATAAAATTAAAATAAATAAATTTTTTCTATATTTGAGAGACAACATTAAAAAAATAAAAATAATAGAGAAAAATGTTTAGCATACACTATTTTTAAGACATACTAAAAAAATAAAAAATTATATTAAAAAATAATTTATTATTTTTATAAATTTCTTAGATTTAAAAAATTAAATTATTTTTTATAATCTTTATTTGAGTGTAATATTTTTGTTAAAATTAAAAAGAGAAATAACATGTATTATTATTTTTCTTAACAAAAGAATATATTAAATAACTTAAAGCTAAATTTTAAAAAATATTTTTTTAATAATATTAATTAAAGGTAAATTATAAATGTAATGATTAAAAATTAAATTAAAAAACTATTTTTAATTTATTACTAAATATATTAATCATAAATATATATATATAAATCGTGTCTAACTCGTTTAGACTCAAATCCATTTATGCTAAACCCAAACTCATTAACTTCATGTCGTGTCACAAATTGTCATCCCTAGTAACTTACACAAAATATTTTTGATAATATTTTTAAATAATCGACATTTTATATAATTTCCTCATTTTTTTAATGTGCTACTAGCATTAAATGCACCACAATGCCTATGTTTAAAGTTGTCGTTAAGTTAAAAAAAAATAGTTCATTGAGGAAAAATTGAGCTATTTCATTTTTTAGTTTTTTAATTATTTTATAAATATTATAAATAGCACCTCTACTCAATTAAAAAATTTCATTCATCAACCTATAAAAGAAATATGCATGTAACAATTAAAAGAAACAATCAATAATTAAAAGTAAAGTTAGAAAACTTACCAAAACATTTTTCCAATGCCACCCATGCCAAATAATAGAACATATGAATTATCTCCATTTTCATCCAATACTACATAAGATAGACAAATATAAATATAAAACCTAAATTAAAACAATTAACTTTTAACAAATAACCAAACAATATATATATATACATGCCATAAGTTATTAAGTCATATGGAGCACATATGAAATTTACTTGAACCCAAATTGAAGGTTTTCTGAATCCAGAATTTGATATATATTTGGGTTCAAGTAAATTTCATATGTGCTCCATATGACTTAATATTATAATTTAATTAGAAAGACAAAAATGCGTTTAAAAGCACTATTTCAAGTCTTAATCTTCATACACTTAGTTGTAATTCGCGGCATCTTAAAATGAAATCTGAAGAATCAACATTTAATTGTACCCCAACGTATACATATTCGTGGTGACAAGCATATTATCACCCAATTTCATTTTCTGGATAGATAAAAGCGAAAAAAAAAAATAATAAAACCAGATTAATTTCTCAAAGAGTTAAGGAAAATATTAGTGAAGAATATGATCAACATGAGAGAAGACGCTAAAATGATAGATGCATTTGAGGAAATATTTTTATTTCAAAAAGAAAAATTGCTGAGGATTAAAGGCACAAATTAGAATCAATGTATCTTTAATTATTGCGTGAATACAGCCCTAGTGATAAACGACCATTGCATGTCATCTAGTTCTTTAATTTACACAGATTTTGAAAAGTTCTAAAGATGGGTCATTTAGTTTGGCATCTCGGCCAATGATCAAGCTAAGCATCCTTTAGTGGACCAAGTTCCTTGCCAAAATTTCTTAACATGAGCCCGTATTCTCATGTTGATTTTCGAGTCTAGTCACCAAGAGCTCAATCTTGTCCATTTGTTTTTTCCTAACAAGTCGAGCTACTTGAAGAGTCTTAAGAATGAGAATCTGGAAGGCAAGACGATTTGATCATTAAAAGGAGCATTCTAAAGACCAAAATATTATAAATAATGGGATCAAAAGATGAAGAACACTGCATGTAACTCCAAGTTTTAAAAGCTAAAAAGGTTGGTTGTTTCCAAACAGAAACACTATATGACTATATCATCTGATTTCTTTCTTAGCTGACAACCACTAGAACAGATAGAGACAGTAGCTGCACAAAATAAATTCTCTGAAAAATAAAAACAAACACTCATCCAAACTACGGTCTGATAAAGTTATTCAAGCAGCTCAAGGGAGGCATGGTATGATCAGCCTCCATTCATAATATCTTGAGCAGCTTTAGTCTTTGGGGCTGGATTTCTGCAACTCTACTTCTAAAAAATCTACTTCTCATTCTTCGGTAATCTCCATTATAATAAATGCTCATTTCGGCAAAATATAAATATTTAAAGAGATGTTGCATTGTCCACAAAATTCCCTGAAGAATGCAGACACTCCATGGCGGGTGGGCTAAATCCTTAAAGAGGCCCTTCATGTTTCTTCACTACCCGATTAATATTTCAGAAATCATCAAAGAAGATCTAGATAGCTAACTTCCCAAAAGTAATGAACCCAGTTCCAATTTAGATCTGGGAATGCAGACAATTTTGTTTCCTTGCCTGAATATCCCAATAGTAAAAAAGCATAGTTAAAAACAGAGAGAAGAGAAAACAAAAGAAACATTATCTATGAGATTTACAGATCTTGAAATTGATATAAATCTGTAAAAGGTCTGATGATTTAGAAGATATGGAGAAGAACATAGGGGGAACTTAAAGCTTGCTCTCTGAAACTCACCTGGTTTCAAATCACTGCCTCATAGAACTTCATCTCCGATGACCTCCTGCGTATGAATGCTGTACATTAAATGCTCGAAGCTTCAATGGCAATTTAAAGAAGCATTGCACAGAACGTACCTAGAACGTAAAACCACCCAATAGGTTTCACAAAACCGCGGCGAGGAGAGTGGTAATTTCTTGAGATTCGCAATTTCTCGCTCATCAAGCCTAAACTCAAATTTGCAGCGTTTTACGGTTAGAGATGCTCAGAGGGGCATTGAGCTGGCGCTCAGTCATTTGGAGAGCCACATATTTAAAAAAAAAATTTAATTAAATTAAAAAAATAAAAATAAAAAACAAAAGAAATGGGTATTGAGACTCAATGCTCGGGGGTTGGAGACGCCCTAAAATTTATCCTTTGTTTTCTTGGGAAACTAATTTAAATTGCATAGTTAAAATTTAAATTGGACATTTTTAACTAAAGGTTGGAATTTTTTTTTCCCTAATAATACGGAGAATCCTGTCGTAATTTTTTTTTAAATGATCTTTTGGAATTTTTAATATTGTTTACTAATATGGTTATCAAATAAATATTTTAACAATTTATATTGGTTTATCATGTACTATTTATTTTATTTTATTAATTTTTTATTCTTTTTGACAATTAAATTATCCCATATAAAATATTATCACATAATAATTTCATATAAACATTATTATTATTTAATGTATCATTACTGAGTACACATTATTTTAAATTTATTATTATTATTAGTTATTATCAGGGGTTCACTATCATCTTATATATCGGTATATTTTATTTATTTATTATATTTTTTATCACTTTCCTATTTTTTTATTCTATTCATTAATAGTTATTCATTACAATTGTTACTATTAATTTATTATTTATTATTTATAAATTGGTTATTATTTATTTTTAACATAATATCGTAGAGTATGATAACATGAAATGACATAGATAATCAATGTCATAGCCCTTTATACATTTCATATTACCATTTTTATAAGAGAGCTCAAAAAACGATAATCTGTGTGCTCATAGTGAAAGAAAGGGTCAACCAACCGATTTATTACACTACATCGAGGATTATTGCTACCTGTTATATGCAAATCAACTCCACGCACAACTCACATTGCTGGCGTAGATTGTGCGATCAATTGAACATTTGACCAAATACAAGCAAGTGAAGAAAAGATTGAGTCCATTAAAGAGAAGTGGACGCAATAAACTACATAACAACATATTAACCCTTTAAAATATTAATGACAAACTTCGTTCATCCAACAATGATTTAATGTGTTAATAAAATTTAGTTGATTTTATGATAAGTTAAACAATGCAATGATAAAAGTAATACTATATATGAATACATAACAAAGTATATGGTCAACATGAAGAAAAATATACACTTATAACATGTTTTAAATGGATGAGATTTCATGTCTACATACATTTGTTGTAATAAATGAGAAGCGCATGAACTCATTAGATTATTACTTAAAATATTATACAAATAAAGCATTATTTGCGATGTAGATGTAATACTTTATCCAATATGAAAAAGAAAGTATATGAAATGTACCAAAAAATTGAAAAGCATGAGATTATAATTGGACCAAGAAAACAAAAATAGAGAAGGTTCAAATAGAACCGAAAACAAGTTCAAATTGTAGAAAATGTGGTCATACATGTCACATTAAAATGACATGCAGAAATACACCGCAAAACAAATAATTTCTCTCCAAAAATGCTTCATAATTTTTTTGGACACGATATATAATCTTATTATAATGACAATATATTTGGAGATTGTAATTATTGTTTACTATACCTATAGGTGTTTTTATGTCATAAGGTATAAATAAAATATGAATTATTCTTTCAAACTTGTATTTAAGATTGTTAATTTAAAATATTTTACAATATATACATATATTAATCATATATAATTTGTATACAATCTTGAATTTTGAACAGTAGCACTAAAAAATAAACAAAAATAAAAAATAGTTGTTACTTTTGCTGTAAACAAATTAAAGTGAAAAAAATATATATGTAATGTGTATATCTTTAAAAAATGGTTAAATAATGATTATGAATAGAATATGAATAGAATATAAACAAACTACGTAATGTTGGAAAAATACCTCTACTCAAACTTTATTGCTCTGAACTGAATTGAATTGATTTACAAGTTAAACCCATAAGGTCTATTTATAGAACACATTTCTTAAGCTCTGTAGACTTATAGATTATCAGGTAACCTAATTGGACTTTATCCCATATCTAATTGGATCTTATCTAAAGTTAGAATCTAATTGGACCTTATCCTAAATCATCAGATTGACTCAATCTGATATTCTAGATCTAGAGATTACAATATAATTCTAGTACCACTAGAATTCTATCACGTAACACATATTAATATATGATTTTGTTACAGAAAGGGAATACAAACTGTGTATATGGACTGTCATTTATTATCTCGACAAGAAATATTAAAGTAAATCATAAAAATAAACTCTTCAAAATTGAATTGAAAGTAAAAGCTTAATTTGAAATATACGTTAACTTACATTATCTTCAAATAAATAATTGAATGCTAAACAATGATAACAATAATAATTTGAATTCAATGTTTATTGACATAAAAAAAAACTAGATCATGTTCGAAAGGGTGCAAATGCATCATATTGAACCTTTCAAACTCTTCAGAATTACTTAGTGCCTTCATCTTATTTCAATTTCACATGATTATAGAGAAAAAAAAAAAGTCAAGCCTCTCGCAATGACTAACATCAAATTTTTGTTGATATAGGTCTCCCATCACAAAATACTCTACGGAAGATGTCATACAGACCACATAAACATTGAAAATAAAAATAAGAATAAAAAAAATAAAAAAAAAATAACCATAATATATCAAAGAAAAATATGAAACAAAAAAATGAATAATTTATTATCTTGTTGTAAGGGTAGTTTATCCAAAAAAAAAAAACATATGAAATGATATTTTACCTAATTTTCTAGGAAAATATTTCCTCTAAGCATAAAAGTCTATCACGTCAAGGTAGGGTAAATATTTCCTCAGAGTATAAAATCTATCATGTTAAGGCAGAGGGTAAAAAAAAAAATGCTATAAGCACTTAATATGTCCTTCTTTGACAAATCTAATAAGCACTTAATATGTCCTTCTTTGTAAACATATATGCAATAGTCATCAAAGCTAAAAAGGAACAAAAACCAGTGTAAAAGACAATGTTTATAAAAAACAAGACATAATCAAAGTTAACCCACAACATGTTGAAACATATTGCAACAACGTTTTGAAACTGATAGTAATATCCACTAATTAAAGTGATTATAATTTAAATGAAGTGTTCTTCAATAGTTTCTGCAAATTTAACATTGATTTAAAATATAGTTGAAAATTTATCACCAGCATCATGCCTAAAAAGCTTAATCATCTAACCATCACCTTTTAAGTACAATTAATGTATCCAACAAACACTATTTTATCACTGTTCACAAAATATGCATAAAACAATTAAAATGAAGAATCACATGCCATAAGTAATAATAACCAAAAATTAAAAAAATTAAAAAGTTGAAAAACTTACCAAAAAATGCTTCCAAAGCCATTCAAGCTTAGTGATATAACACATGAATTATTTCACTTAACACAACATAAGATGGCCAAATATAAAACCTAAACTAAAACAATTAGCTTTTGACAAATAACCAAGCAAAAACAATACACATGTTATGGGTCATATTGAGCACATATGACATTTAATTGAACCCAAACATATATCACATACTAAATTTAGAAGAACCTTTAAAACACTAAAACTATAACTTAATTTGAAAAACTAAGAGCCATTTAAATACACAAGTATTTTGCTTGTTTATTTCAAGGTCTCAATCTTCATAAGTTTAGTTGTAATTTAGAGGGTATAAAGATGAAATCTAAGGAATCAACATTCAATTGTACCAAAATGAATAAATATTTGTGGCGGCAAACAAATTATCCCCATATTCATTTTCTTTGTAGATTAAAACAAAAAAAAAATAACCAAAATAATTTCTCAAAGAGTGAAGGAAACATGAGCAAAGCATGTGAACAACAGGAGAAAAGATGCAATATTTATAGATTAATTTGAGAGGAAATATTTCATTCTTTTGTATGTATTGCTTGATGGAAGAATCAATGCATGTACTTCTAATTGCATGAATACATCTCTATTTATAAATGAAGGTGGACCACTGCTTGTCCACTTAGTTTTCTAATTTACAAGGAGTTTTAAAACAAAATTAAATCCCTAAAATACATAAGAAAAAAAAAACTTACAACATACAATTTTAATAATATGGTAAATTTGGTCCAAATCCTTCAAGATTATTAACGTAGAAAGCAAAATTATCAAAACAAAATGAAAGTTCCTTGAAGCTCTTTTTGCATAATTCTTATTTAATAAAAACAATACTTATATATAATCAAATAAAAAATAAAACTCAAGTCTTTCAACAAAATTTAGTTCTCTTTTAATCATTTTTTAACTCCATTTTCTTGGCCACATTTTACATGTATGATACACCATTTTTCATATCCCAATACTTCTATGAAGTAGCCTTTTTTCAGTATCTCCATAAGTTCTTCGCTTGTCCCTTAATTAGTATTGGCTATGAATAACATAGCTTCATCAAATTTTCTTTTCAATTATGCCTTGTTCAATTCCAATGGAATAGAAAGATGTTGTACCACCAACATTTTCATCTAAGTTTAAAAAATAATGATAAGCTTAGGAGACGCTTGAAGAAACTCAAGGAGGTTGGCCTATTTGACTGAGAAGAATCAAAGTTATTGTATTGCGATTACGTAGCGTAAATTATACTAGTATTGTGATATTTTTAAATTTATTTTGTCGGGACCCCTTCCAAAACCTCATACTGGCAGCTCAACCGGCACAACAGTCAGACAAGTCTATACCTCAGTCAAACTTGCTCACTACTGTTAAGCCTTACCATCAAAACATTTATAATATTCGGAGTGCAACAAAAATAAGATAAGTGGAATAATGTGACAACATCAGAAGTCTTTAATATTAATTATATTAGTAGAGTTCACTTTAACTTTACATTTTCAAAACTTATACATAATGAAAAATACCAAAATAGCATAAGGAACAACCTACTAGGTATAGGTTGGAAAAGATCACGCGTACTACACGTTTTTTCCCTTATCCACGTTAGATGGACTTGAAATGTTAGGAATAGTGAGCTCGATATCCACGTAAACCCAATGAGTAGTAACAGATATATCTACTTAAGTCTAGCATTCTACATACAATGCAACAGACAACATTATAGACATTCAAATAAAATGAAACAATGAATAGTATGTACAATTATTCATATAAAAATGCAGCAGCTTAATATGTCATGATTCAAGGGTCTAGTATCTAAACTCGACACTTTTCTTTCACTTTAAGGATCCTTTGGTCATACTGCCATCGTCTAGGTGATACTGCGATATCAATCGATAATCGTGGCCCATGGACTAGGCCATACTATAGTATTTTGACGATCGTGGCCCACTGACCAAGTGGTACAGTCACCACCCACGAACCAGTAGAATGTGCCATGCACCACTCTAAATATATCCATAGAGTGTACCCATGTACCACTCTTATCTTAGAACTATCACAGTCCAATGTCTGCACCTTGAAACCTCTCATCATTAGGCCAAGTCAACACATCTGAAGACCCGTCGATCAGTCCTATCTCAGAGGTATCACGATCCATTGTTCACACCTTAGAACCTCTCTTTATTAGGTTAGGTCAACACATTTGAAGATTCATTGATCAGCTTTATCTCAAAGTTATCACAATCTAATGTTCGCACCTTAGAATCTCTCATCCTGAGGCCAAGTCGGCACATTTGAAGATCTATCGATCAGTTCTATCTCAAAACCATCACGATCTAATGTTTGCACCTCGAAACCTCTCATTCTGAGGCCAAGTCGGCACATCTGAAGCTCTGTACTCGTATCTCAGGCCTCATCTCACTCAAAGGTGCATAGTGACCAATGTCGTTAAGCCGATATTGTTTCACATTTTGATACGTAGCCCACAGAAGGGGCTAACCGAGTAGTGGGTATTGTTCCTGGTGAGACTCGAACATGAGTTCTTCCAAGAAGCATCGTTTCAATGCAATATGCAATGCACGTGACACATAATTATGCAACAATCATAAGTAGAATAAAAGATTAAATAAATTTATCAAATTACTACTCACATACTAGATCGACTGTCGATGTTCTCCTGGTTGTCCCTCGCATCTCCTGATATCGAGACCAAATACCAAAAGCTTACACTATTAACAAGTGTTCCACCTTTGGTATACACTACGCAACCTCTTTACAAATTAGCTGTAATATACAATAAATAGAAAAAATTAATTATTTTTCATGTTACACATTTTTCTCATGTGAAGTAATTCATAATGCTATACGACATTAATTATAGATAATGTTATATTTATAACATTACATAATCAATTGTATAACCTTATACATATATATAATATTAGTTTATACATTTTCCCTCCAATTGCATAAATACAAATTTAATATACCTATTGAACTCCAAAAATCTTAATTTTAGTGTCATTGAGTTCAGAATTTCATTCTGATCATTTCAGTACTCGCCAACTCAAATTTTAGTGCTAATACGGATATCCTTTATGTGTCGACTTTCAATTATCATAAACATTCATAGGGTTCACATGGATACAAATAATTTATATATCTATGTTTTACTCGTTAACCTGAACATAATGATATATATATATATATATAGTGTATTTCACTCCCAAAAAAATACATCCTAAATTTCGGTCATACAATAGACTAACGTATTTAATGAAAATAAGCCATTAAAACATTGGATTTAAGAACATTTATGTACCCTTGTTTTTTCTTTCTTTCTCTCTTCTTCTTCTTCTTCTTCTTCTTCTTCTTCTTCTTCTTTCTCCTTTTCTTCTTCTCGGTTGTTCTCTTTCAAATTCTGCTCTCTTTGTTTTTTTTCTTATGTCTTGAATGCAAATGCAAGCACGAATGAGAAGTGTCATGAGGAATTGAGCATACACACACATACATGTAGTTGTCTTAGTGGTATGTCCCACGCCAATAAGTAAAAAATAGTGGCTCAACTTATCTATACACATTATGCATATTATCCCTTTTATTTCATTTATTTTTTAACTAAATTCCCACTAAATAATTTTTTCATTATTTCATATTTATTTTAGTTTCCTAATTAATAGGTTTAATTTCCTAATTAATACACCTATTAATTAATACCATTGTCAAAAATCATGTATTACCATTTAATACACGCATTAATTTATATAATTCATGTAAAATCATGTATTCTCATTTATAATTCATTAATTGATGCATGAAAATATATGTCGAACCCATTGACTCGATGTCCAAAAATACGTAGTTACAGTCTCCCCTCCTTAGAACGAATTTTGTCCTCAAAATTTATTAAAATAACAAAAATTAAAAAGCAACTTTCATAATCTCAGGGAAATGACTCGTCATATAGTCCTCTCGCTCTCAGGTGTCTTACTCAACACCTTGAAACTGCCAACATACACGTACCATCGATATCTCCTTGTTGCACAGTTTCTTCACGACTCGATCAATGATAGCTACCAGAGCCTCATCGTATGAACAATCATCTCGCAACTTAACATGTCTCAAGTCAATCACGTGCAAGGGATCGGGGTAGTACTTCCTCAACATCGACACGTGAAACACGTTTTGTATTCCCTCTAGTTCAAGCAGTAATGCCAATTAGTAAGCAATAGGACCTATCCTCTTGAGGATCTCAAAATCTCCAATGTATCTTGGAGCGAGTTTTCTTGAAATACCAAAATGAGTCTGCTCCTTTCGAGGGAAAATCCAAAACAACACATGATCACTAACACCGAACTCAAGGATCTTCCTCTGATCATTCGCATAACTCTTCTGTCAATCCTGAGCTGCCTTCATGTTTTGATGGTCTGCTGAATCTTATCAGTTTGCTCTGTACTAAGGTAGGGCCAAAAACTATTGTGTCACTAACCTTGGTCTAACAAGTTGGTGATCGGCAAGGTCGACCATATAATGCCTCAAATGATGCCATGCCTATACTTGCCTAGTAGCTGTTATTATATGCAAACTCACACAACGTCAAATGATCTTCCCAACTGCCACCAAAATCAAGAACACATGCTCGGAGCATGTCCTCCAAAATCTGGATCACTTTCTCTAACTGACCATTAGTCTATGGATGGAAGGCTGTGCTCAAGTTTACTCTAGTTCCCAACTGACTTAGCAAGCAGTGCAAAAAATGGGACATGAACCGAACATCTCTATTAGATACAATAGACATTGAGACCCCATGTAATCTCACAACCTCGAGACTTTTCAGTCGACTCAGCTTCTCAATCGAATTTCTAGTGTGAATTGAGAGGAAATGGGCAAATTTAGTTAGTCTGTCCACAATGACCCAAAAACATCATGTCTCCGCTGAGTTCTAGGTAACCCCATCACAAAGTCTATAGTAATGTGCTCCCATATCCACTCGGGAATAACTAAGGGCTGTAATAAACCACTAGGTCTCTGGTGCTCAACTTTAACCTGTTGGCACGTTTCACATCTCTGCACATAAGTTGCAATATCTTGCTTCATTCCTAGCCACCAATAAGTACATCGAGGATCCTGATACATCTTATTGGTGTCTAGATGAACGACATACCTCGAACGATGTAGCTCTGCTAATACTCCCTATTTTAGATTATGTTTAGCTGGTAGCCATAATCGCCCCCCTAAACCTCAATGCACCATCAGTATCAATCGACCACTCAACATGTGAAGTGTCATCTGCCCACTCCTGGAACATCAGATAATCAACATCACGAGGCTACACCTCCATGATCTCAACAAGAAAAACCGGTTCGACTCTCATCTGTGCACTGACTCTGGTATTGATCGAAGTCTCGTGGATACTCATCACTGTCACAAAATCAATCATCCTCCACTCCTAAAACATATGTTTAGCCATATAGGCAGTCTTGACCTATTTCCTACTAAAGTCACAACGTTAGCCTTCCCAGGATGGTATTTGATACTAAAGTCATAATCCTTTAGCAATTCCATCCACTTCCTTTGCCTCATATTAAGATCCTTCTAAGAAAACAGATCCTTGAGGTTCTTGTGATTTGAATACAATGTGAATCATTCACCATAAAGATAATGCTGCCAAATCTTGAGCACAAAAATGATAGCTGCTAGTTTTAGATCATGGATTGGGTAGTTTTTCTCATGAACCTTTAACTGTCTGGAAGCATAGGCTATTACCCTGTCATTTTGCATCAACACACAACGAAGGCCTAATCTTGATGCATCAGTATAAATTACCAACTCTTGACCTGGTTCTAGCAAAATAAGAATTGGCACAACAACTTTGTTTAAGCTTTAGAAAGGCATGGTCACAATTATCATTCCATACAAAAGGTACATTCTTTTGGGTTAGCTTAGTCATTGGTGATGCGATGCGGGAGAAATTTTGTGCAAATCTCTGACAGTAACCTGGTCAACCTAGAAAACTACGAATGTCGGTTATTGTGGTAGGTCTAGGCCAATCAACAATCGCTTCGACCTTGGTCGGATCAATAGAGATACCTTCGGATCCAACCACATGACCCAAAAACTTAACCTCTGTCAACCAGAAGTTGCACTTACTCAGCTTTGCATATAGGCAGTGTTCCTTTAGAGTCTGTAAGACTACTCTTAGATGTTTTGCTTGATCTTCTCTAGTTCTCAAGTATATTAGAATTTCGTCAATGAATAGTATCACAAACTAATCAAGATAAGGCTTGAACACCTGTTGCATCAAGTCCATGAATATAGTTGGGGCATTTGTTACGCCAAATGGCATAATTAAGAACTCATAGTGCCCATAGTGAGTCCGAAAAGCTGACTTTGGTACATCTTCCTCCCTAATATATAGCTGATGGTACTCCCAACACAAATCGATCTTCAAGGATACTCTAGCACCCTTCAACTAATCAAACAAATCATCAATTCGAGGGAGAGGGTATTTATTCTTCATAGTCACCCTATTCAACTGTCTATAGTGGATGCACAAGTGAAGACTCTCATCTTTCTTCCTCATAAACAACATTGGAGCTCCCTAGGGTGACATGCTAGGTTGAATAAAACTCTTGCCCATTAATTCTTCTAGCTGAAACTTCAACTCCTGTAACTCTTTAGGCGCCATATGCTAAGGAGCTATTGAAATTGACTCAGTCCCCAAAACCAACTCAATGACAAAATTGATTTCCCACTTAGGAGGCAAGCTAAGTAGATTAAGAAATACCTCGGGGAACTCACATACCACAGGAATATCCCCAAGTCTCAATTTGGAAAGTTCACTAGTATTTGTGGCAACCACACTCACTGAGGCACACATCTCCTCTGGTGTTGCTAATCCGCCTTGGGTGTTTGGTTTATCTGAACCTCTACCTTAGAATACCACTATGGACTGACTGGGGATTTGAAATACTATATGCTTAGCAGAACAACCAACATAAGCGTGATAAGCAACTAGCCAATCCATGCCTAAAATGGCATTAAATTCCAAAAATTCTAGTGCTCGCAAATCTACCATTGTCTCTAGGTCATCGACATGAATTTGTAATACCTTGTAATCTGGTATTGAATAAAATGAAACAATTCAATTGCATTTGATTGAATTTGGATGAGAAATGAAAACGGGTCCATTTCAGGGATACATTTAACAAGTACAAATCCCATTTAGTGTATCTTTTGACCTCAGAACGACTGAAAATAACAAGAGATCCCATGAACTGATCAACTAGACAACATATCCAAAAATTAGCTCAATTGTCCAAAATTTGAGTTTCATTTGCTTAATACCCTTTAGTGGAGTCTAAATTAGAAAAGTAAATGAAATGAGTGTCACTCTAAACAAATGATAGTTTAGAAATGTGCATTATTTTATTATGAACACAAACATATATAATAAAGTCATTAATTCTTGGTAAATTATGAGATATGAATTTTTATTAAATTCATGTGGACCCATAAATTCATGGCTACCCCTAAACATGTGCAAACTACATAGGTGGAACACTATGATCATGTACAACCTCACCTTACCCAACCTCAATGGGACGTTTTCCTTATTTGGAATCATGTAGAATAATCCTGTGTGTCATGCAAATGATCAAGTATACCACACCTATAAGAAACCATGAAGAATGATCTCATCTACACCACACTTTGATTATGTGCACCATGCCCTATTATGCAAAATCGGTCCATGTGTGTGTGTGTGTGTGTGCACACTGTGAGCAACCCTAATTTTGGAGTGTCTAAATGGTGAACCATGAAATCCTAGCCATCACACACACAAAGAAGAAACCAAAAACCAAGAATAAGAAAATTTCCAAAACCCAAATGCTCCAATCTTGGCACCATGTGAAGAGATTACCATCATACCCTTAACAAAAACCCAAACCGTCCTCTATGTGTGTGTTATGAGCAACAACCCTAGCCGACATATGTGAGGAAACCCTAATTAAAGATGCCAAATCATGAACCCCCTTGTGCTCTTAAAAATCTATATAAACCCCCTAGTGCACAATTATTCTTCATCCCAAAGCAAAGAGTTGATACTTTCCTCTTAGCCTATTCTAGCCTTCTTCTTGGCAACCTTTGTGTTCTTGAGTGATCTTGAGGTATTCTTGAGTGTGTGAGTATTTGATTGAGTGTTCTCGAGTAGTCTTAAAGTGATAGAAGTGTTGAAGAAAGGAACCTCTGTCGAATTTCCATCAAACTTGCAATTAAGGTGGAAGTGATTTCTAAAACCTCTTATTTTCTTCTTTATGTTCATTGCATGTTTAATTTTTAGCAATCATTTATGTTTCAATTTCAAAATTTTAATTTATGATTTCAATTTCAGTTTAGTACATGTGTCG
>JAJIYU010011886.1:0-15005 GCA_030144865.1 Tinospora cordifolia
TACCTTTACCCTTTATACTGATGCATCATTGAATGGACTGGGAGCAGTATTGATGCAAGGAAGACAAGTAGTCGCTTATGCCTCGCGACAACTGAAGGTCTATGAGAAGAACTATCCTACTCACTTACACATTTATTAATTTTCAATCCAATTTTTTTCATTATTATTTTTATTTAATTTACTCACTTACACATTTATTAATTTTCATCAAAATCTTTAATTATACACAATTTTCATCATTAATACATTCATTTTCTGAAAATTGAATATTCCCCCCCAAATTTTCATTTTTCTTCTAAAAATTTCATTAATTACACTAAAATCCAATAATTACTCTGAAAAATCATTAATCATTCCGAAAAATCATATTCTCTCCAAAATTATATTCCTCTTATAATTTCATGTATTCTCTCCTCAAATTGTATTTTCCCCTATTATTCTAATTTTTCTTCAATAAATGATTAAAAATTAGGAAATATTGAGAAAATTCACGTATTTTTATTAAAAATTTTAAAAAATACATATATCAAACCCATTAATTTTTGTATCAAAACCATGGGTCGTTACAAGAATATAATTTGAGATAATCTCATCATGAAATCTTATTTATTTGGAATCAAGTATCTAGCAGTTTGTAAAACATTTAATGATGTACTTGTAAAACTTTATTTAGCCATTCAAGATCCACAAATTTTTTCAATATAGAATGTCTAGCAACTCCATGAACACTTTGAGAAAGTGATTAAGAGTTTTTCAAGCAAATCATTTATTGTTGACATATGTCAAGGAGCCTCTAATTCATTATTGCTGGATCAAGTATAAAAGTTAGGGTAACTTCATGGGTTTTCCAATGCTGGAATGCTAACAAGATATCATAACAAAATTTTTTGGTTAATTTTTGTATAAAATATTTTATTTTTAATTGGGTTTCTAGAATTTTTTTTTTAAATTGATTTTCAACTCTGATGTTATAAATTTCATTTTTAAGAAGTCAATCTAGGATGTTTTTAGTTGGTCTAGGAATTGATTCAAATAATTTCTTTTTGGTTTTAAAGTAAATTCAAAGAAAAATTTTGTTGAGCTTATTGTGCTTATGAATTCTTCATGGGTTATTGAGAAATGTTGCACTATAATAATGAATGGGGTATCTAAAATGAGATAATGTCAGAACTTCTTAAAAGTTATGGTTGAAGTTAAGGGTGGCAATTTGTGTCATCGTGTCATAAATGGGTCGTGTCGTAAACGAGTCGTGTCATATATATCGTAAACGAGTTGTGTCATAAACGGGTCGTGTTGTAAATGGGTCTTGTCGCAACCATGTTTATAATTGTGTACCTATATATGACTTATTTAACTTTTTATAATCAATTTTTAAAATAATTTTTTATAAAAAAAATATTAATAAAAATATAAAATATATTAAAAAATTAAAATTTCAAAAATTATATCTAAAAAATAAATAAATAAATTACACTATCAACAAATTAATAAATATATTAATTTTAAATGAACTTATTTATAGTTTATCTCTTAACTTATGCATAATCGTGTTAACCGTGTCATTTTCGAGTTTATTAGGTTAACGTGTTTATGACTCGCATTAAGTCGTGTCTAATCGTGTTTGACCCGTTTTAATCTAAACTCGTTTATGCTAAACCCAAACTCGTTAACTTCGTGTCGTGTTCGTGTCGGGTTATAGTGTCGTATCATAAATTGCCACCCCTAGTTGAAGTGTATAGACATTGTTTTTGCTTGCATATATAAGTATCTTGTATTTTAAAATTTATGGCCTTCCACGTTGAAAATAATTTTAAAGTTTTTTCATAATATTTAGAGGGTATTTGACTTTTTCTAATGCAATTTAAATCTACTCCAAAGTCAATTTGGACTACGACTTCTTTATTAAAGGCTATAACCTTTAGGTAAGCCTTAACAAACCAATTTTTGATTGGCATATTTTGTGATTTCAAAAATATCTCTCAAATCTATAGCTTGCTCGAAAGATTCTCTTTCTTTTATATATTCTTCTATTTTCTCGGCTATATCTATAGATTATAAGAAAAGCGCTCTTTGTTTTCATCATGTTTGAAATTTTAGATTATTTATTTCACCTTGAAGAGTATGGATTATGGGATCAAGTTTTTCCTTTCTCTCAACTTCCTTCATTACGTCTTTTATTGTTACTATTGAAGTTTTGTAGCATTGACCTGCATTATTAAAGCTATTCATTTCTTTATCTTCCCATTGTTCTTGTGTTTCCATGAGTTTGAATATGTCATACACACGCACGCATGCCTCTTTATTCAATAAAAATAAAACTGGGTAGTTCATCTTAAGGCTACACAATCTTTAACCTTTAAGTTATCAAATGTTTTCTCATATTGAGATGGTTTCTCTTTTTACAACAAGGTGTAAGACTCAAGGTGGTACAAGGGACAACTCAAAATTTTAAAGAAATACATTAAAGGTCAAGAAAAAAAATACAACAAAGTTAAGAATATACAAAAATGAATATGTGAAGAAACATATGAAACAAGCAAAAATAATTTTTTTAAAAGAAACATGAAACAAGCAAAAAATATAGGTTACTTCATTCTCACCATTTATATCTAAAAAAGCATGCATTGTACATCCAACCTCCTAAATTTCAAGTTGTTGACTAGTAAAACATTTGACTAGTAATTCGGCAAACATATTGCAAAAATAGTATATTTCTATGCTTCTTATTATGTTTTACACTTTTACTAATAGTAAGAAGTAGATCATAATAAATTTAAAAGCTTTAGTGTATAGCAAAACAAAACAAAAAAAAAGATCCATTAAGTGGTGAGTTATATAAATTACAACCAAATTTGAACATAATATATTCCACTTAAAGAAAAAGGTCACATGCCATATCGCAAAGTCACATTCATTGAACTCAAAATTAATCCCACACAGGAAATGGTTATAAGTAGGGATTGGAGGGTATTAAAGAAAAAAGAAAGAAAGAAGAAATCAAAAAAAGAAAAGAAAAGAAAAGGAATAACTACACTAAAAATCCTTGGCAAAAAAAGATTAATTAAGGTTACATCAAATGGTGAGTCACACAAAAGGAAACTACACAACAGAGCTTTTATCTTTTCAGTGCCTTTCAACTTGTAAAATGGATGTTACCTGTGAAGTTATGTTACGTTTTTCAAGTATCAGCAATTATAGGGAAGGTGAATGCATCTTGAAAATCAACCAGGAACGTGTGGATTTCCATAGGTCCCAACTCCACTAATTTTGCAGGATCAACAGGTCATCCTCTCACCACTTTGGGCTCATCCCCTGTAGAACCTTCTACTTTCCAGTTCAGTTTCTTCTTCTTCGTCTCGAATCTTTCTTGATTAGCATATAAGCTTGTTTCCATTACTTTATGATCTAAAAAGAATTATAATAATAAGATAGATAAATGAACAAGCTTATAAATTGGTTGATGATGAAAATTGATGAAGTTGGTTTCACTTTCACATATGTGTATGAGTGGCCCTTAAGTACTACTTGCCTTCTTGTCTGCAAACAACTTTTTCAACTCCACACTTGCCATTACTAATAGATCCTTGTCCTCTCCAGTCTACAAAAATAGAGAAACAAAATAGAAAAATCAAGAATACTGGCTTGTGATAGCACTCAAACAAAAGAAATACACCATAGCGACACCAAGCTTGTTTAATCTTAAGAAGTGCCAATGGAAGGTTTCACTTTCCACCAACCAATGCTTAATATAATGATTTTCCTCGCATGTATATGTAAAATGCAAGTGAAATTGATAATTAATATAGTGCTAAACTAATGGGAGAGGAGCACCTCGTATAGGTGGGCCAGTCGAAGTTGAACCTAGCCCATCTTCAAGCTTCTACAGATTGTGCAACCATGAAAAGAAGTAATAAAAGAAAGCAGTAGTTGTGGTGGACCGATATTATCCAAGAGGAAAATGTGTGAGCCATGTGCACAAGACTCGTTTTAACCATTATCAGGGCTTTCTCAAGAACTCAAGATTAGCAAAGAAAAAAATACCAATTCCCAAGACTTTGACGTAGCACCTTTTTGTGACAAGATAAGAATTACGACAATTTGGCAATAAGCAAATATGCAGTGAATAATAACTTTTTCAATAAGATGCGAGATGGTGGAAATTCAAGGTGCCTAAAGAGGGGTAGGTGGAAAAGTAAGGACAAGGTGCTTTCTAAAGAAAAAAATATACCTTAGATGACATTAAATTGCTTAACAACATATATGTAATTGGTCACAAAGTTAAGGAAAAGGCATTGATGTGACATAAAAGAACCACAAGATGTACATAGCTTTAGGTCAGTCTACCCTGGATAGGAAGATGCACATCAAAGGTTTAGGGATCTACCAGATCATTATAAAAAATATATATATTAATTGTTGGAAGATTTGCATGAGTTCAAACTGTGCAACCTCAGGTATTTAACAAATTATATAAACATTGAAAAAAATTATTAACATTAAAAAAATTAAAAAAAATTAATTGTTGGAAGATTTGCATGAGTTCAAACCCTTGATACATAATTGCCCTAGTATTTAAAAAAATTATATAAACGTTACTATTTTTAAAATATTTACCATCTTAATCTAGTTTTGCACTATTAACTTGATTGTCCTTAAAAATCTTTAAAATTATACAAATGTCCCACTTTTAAAACTAATGACTCTCTGGCCCTAGTTTTATATAGTCAGCATCCCACGTACACCATATATGTCACGCAGATAGGTGCAATGGCAGTTGAGATGTGAAGGAGTCTTCACACGAAAAAATTCTTTAATTCCTTCAATGAAGGCGTGAGAAAAAAAAAATTTGAACTCTCCAAAATGAAGTAGTCTTCTAAGGGAAACTTTTGTTTTTTTTTTTCAGGCACAAATTCGAAGAAGAAAAAAATTTTGAACTCTCAAAGTGTAGTAATCATTGAGGGAAAATTTCCTTTTTATTGGGTAATCACACAATCAAAGAATAAAAGCAAAAAAGAAGAAGAGGACCAAAAAGGAAAAAAAAATTAAAAAACGTAGGGGCTTTCTAGGCAAAATTGTAGAGTTTTTAGGCTCTTATTTTTTTTAAAAAAATTACCGAGGGATTTTTCTTAAAGTGAAAATGTCTTCACTTTGAGAGTTAAAAAAAGTGAAGACGCCTTCACATTGAAGAATTTTTTTAACTTTGAAGATGCCAAAATTTGTTTTTTTTAAGTTTCACGGTGAAGATATCTTCAATAAAGACCCTTCACTTTGAAGGTTTTTTTGGGGTAATTGTAGAATCGAAGAAGAAAAGGAAAAAGAAGAAAGACAAAATGAAAAGAAAAACTAAAACCTGAATGAATTGGTGGAAATTTTTTTAACTATTAAAAATAAGTAACTAAAGACGCTTTCTTACTAACTCTCAAAATGAAAAAATAAACATTGAGAATTTGTTTTTTTATTAACTCTCAAAGTGAAGGCATCTTTAATAAAAATGTTTTCACTTTGAGGAAAAAAGTTTAACTCTTATGGTGAAAATATCTTTAATAAAGACGCTTTCACTTTAAAAAAAATTTATCATAGGCGTCTTCACTTTACTTTCAGAATTAAAAAATTTCTTGCAAGTGAAGGTATCTTAAGTCCTTCACTTCGCCAAAAAAATAAATTGTAACCTAACAAAGTTAATTTTTTTTAAGTGAAGTGGAGATGTCTTTACTATGAGAAAAAAGTTTTTTAACTCTTAAAGTGAAGGAATCCTGAAAGATTTTTTTTTCTCAAACTAAAGATACCTTCACTTTGAGGAAAATTTTTTTTCTTGCAAGTGAAGGCATCTTCAGTCCTTAAAAAAAAAAGAAATTATAACTCAATAAAGTCGTCTTGACTTGTGAAAAAAAAATTTTAACCTAAATGAAGGATTGAAGACATCTTTATTTGAAATAAAAAAAAATATAACCAAATGAAAATTAGGATTGAAGATGCATTCATATCAAA
The DNA here is from genome assembly GCA_030144865.1 of Tinospora cordifolia. Classification (NCBI taxonomy): domain Eukaryota; kingdom Viridiplantae; phylum Streptophyta; class Magnoliopsida; order Ranunculales; family Menispermaceae; genus Tinospora; species Tinospora cordifolia. The sequence continues at coordinate 5,989 of JAJIYU010011886.1, forward strand.
ATAAATAAATAACCAAATGAAATGAAATACTAAAGATGCCTTCATTTGAATAAAATTATAATTAAATGAATTAAAATATTGAAGACACCATCATTTGAAAAAAATTAATACCAAATGAACGAAATATTGAAGACGTCTTCATTTAAATGAAAAATTTTATATCCAAATGAAATAAAGAACTAAAGATGTCTTCATTTAAAAAATTATAAGCAAATGAATTGAAGTACTGAAGATGCCATCATTTGAAGAAAAATATTGAAGACACGAGGGAATATCCTTTTTTTAAACCTCAAACTGAAGGTGTCTTCAGTAAACAGGCATTCACATGAGATTTTTTTTTCCACAAGCGTCTTCACTTCACTTCACTTTAAAAAAATTTCCTTGCAAGTGAAGGTTTCTTCAGTACTTCGCATTGCAAAAAAAAAATTGTAACCCAATAAAGTTGTCTTCAAATGTGAAAAAAAAATTTAACCCAAATAAAAGACTAAAGACGTGTCTTCATTTAAAAAAAAAAAAAAGAAATGACTACATGAAATGAAAGACTGAAGGCACTTTTTGTTTGGACCCCTTTTAAAACCATTTACGGACAACCCAATCGACATAATAGTCAAATAAGTCTAGTCTCCAGTCAAACTCGACAACTACTGTTAAGCCTTACCATCAAAACATTTATGGAATTCAAGAGTGCAACAATAACAATGTAAGCGAAATAATATAACAACAGTGGGCGTTTTTAACATTATTTATATTAACAAAGTCTCAACTTTACATTTTTTTTAGAACTTTTACATATTAATTTAAAATATCCAAGGTAACAAAACAACTACACCTATTATAGACTATACTGGAAAGATCACACGATTAGGACGTCTTTCCCCTTATCCACACCAGACGAACTTAAAATGTTAAGAGTAGTGAGCTTGATATCCACGTGAGCATAGTGAATAGCAAAAAGATATATCTACTTAAACCTAACATTCTAAGTGCAATGCAACTGGGCAAATCATAATCATTCATACAAAAATGCAACGATGAATAACATACACAATTATCAACATAGAACAATGCAAAAGCCTATATGCCATAAATTATGCCATTTTCCAAGGGTCGAGTATCTAAACTTGACACCCTTTTTTCATTTTAAGGATCCTTTGGTCATACTGTCATTCTAGACGGACGTGACCATCGTTCAAGCCATATTGTTGTATTATCGACGATCGTGGTCCACCGACCAACTGGTACAGTCGCTACCCACAAACCAATAAAGTGTGTCATGCACCACTCTAGATATATCCATAGAATGTATCAATGTTGATCACTCTTATCTCAAGATTATCACGATCTAATGTCTGCACCTCAAAACCTTTCATCATTAGGTCAGGTTAGCACATCTAAAGATTTGTCGATCAGTCCTATCTCAGAGTTATCACAATCCAATGTCTGCACCTCAGAACATCTCATCCTTAAGCCAGGTTGGCGCATCTGAAGATACGTCAATCAACACAATCTCAGAGCTATCACAATCCAATGTTCATACCTTGAAACCTTCCATCGTAAGGCTAGGTAGGCACGTATGAAGATTCATACTCTTATCTCAATGTTATATGCAATGCATGTAGCACTCAATTATGTAACAACAATAAGTAGAAAAAAGGTTTAAAAAATAAATCAAATTAGTACTCACAGATTAATTTGACTACCGATGTTCTCTCGATCGCCAGTCATGTCTCCCATATCGAGCCAAATACCAAAAGCTTACATCCTTGACACGTGTCTCGCTTCTGATACACAATAAGTAATCTCTTGACATTTTTGTTGTACAGTACATTAAATAGAAAATTTTAATTATTTCTTATGTTACACAATTATTCCATGTGAAATATTTTATAAGGTTATATAACATTATATATATATATATTAATCTATTAATTTTCCTCAAATTGCATAAATGCAAATTTATCCTATCAATTGATCTCGAAAAATCCTAAATTTGGTATTATTAAATCTAGAATTTTATTATTGACATTTTTGTACCCCTTAATAAAAATTTTATTATCAATACATATACCTCTATGTATCGGTTTTCAATTACCATATAAATTTTTAGAGTCTACAGAGATACAAATAAAGTATATATTTGTGTTATACTCGATAATATGAACGTAATGATATACATATTGTGTAGTTTTATTCTAAATAAAACAAAGATTCATCCTATTTTTGAAATCACAAAGTACACTATCACTTTTACTGAAAATCACAATAGAAAAATTGAAATTCAAAACTTTTCTATGTATTTTGCATTGAAAAGAAAAGGAAATAATTACCTGAAGTGTCGGATCTTTGAAAAAATGCACACTTTTCTTTCCTCTTTTCCTTCTTCTTCTTTTTATTTCTCTTCTTCTTTCTCTCTTCATATTTCCTTCCCTTTCGGTTTGGTTTTGAATTGTGAGGATGAGAATGAATAGAGAATGAGCCTTTATATATATGTGCCTTTATTGTGGGGTCTCACCAGAAGTCAAGATAAAGTCACTCCAACCTATCCATCACTTCACTCTCCATGTTTGACTTATCCCCACTTTTCTTTTCTTTCTTTTTTTCATTATCTAAATGAGCTCACCGTCATTATTATTATTCATTATATATATATATATGTATGTATGTATGTATATTCGTCAAGGTCCTCTCTTATTAATACATTTTACTTATTTTCATTAGTACTTCCTTTTATTATTACTACCACACACATTAATTAATTATTTTTTTACTTATAATTTATAAAATTACATAATTATCATAATATTATGTATTTTCATTCATAATTTATCAATTTATACATGAAAATACATGTTAAACCAGTCGACTCAATGTCTAAAAATACGGGTCAGTATAGTCTTTCTCTCTTAAAAACCACAATATCTCCCTTCATCCCAGGCCACCAATATGTACGTTTAGAATCATGATACGTCTTATTGGTACTTGCATGAACGATATGTCTAAAAGTACTGGTCGTTACAGGCTTTCCCCTTATCTACATCGGATGAACTTAAAATGTTAAGAGCAGTGAGCTCAATATCCATGTGAGCCCAATGAGTAGCAAAAAAATATATCTACTTAAGTTTAGCATACATGCAGTGCAACAGGTAATATCATAATCATTCATACAAAAATGCAACAACAAATAACACTCACAATCATCAACATATAATAATGCAACAACTTAATATGCCATAAATTATGTCATGTTCTAAGGGTCCAGTATCTAAACTCGGTGATAGGCGTTAGCACATATCTTCAATGAGATGAGTGACCTCTATATTAGACTTTCCCATCAAGGAATAACCAGCTGTTGAATTAACCAAGGCTCTCATATGTGGTGTCAAACCACTGTAGAACATCTGAATCTATAATCGTGGAAGATAACCAAGCTGAGGACATCTTCTTAATAAGTCTTTGAACCTTTCCCAAGCTCCATAGAGAGACTCAAAATATGACTACTTGAACGAGCTGATTTCACCCCTTAGTTGATGAACCTTTGTAGGAGTGAAGTACTTCTCTAGAAATTTTTGAGCCATCTCTTCCCAAGTTGTAATGCTACTTGGTAGCAGAGTCTGAAGCCATGTCCTCGCCTTATCCCTTAAAGAAAAGGGAAAAAGTCTTAATCTCAATTGATCTTCATCACACCATTCATCTTGACAATATCACAAATTTCCATGGATGAGTTCAGGTGTGCCATCGGATCTTCAATAGCCAAACCTCCAAATTGCTGTTGCTGCACCATAATAATCAAAGAGGGATTCGACTCAAAGTTGCTGGCATTGATGGGAGTTTTAGCAATTCCAGAGTAATTGTCATTCAATACGAGTTTAAAGAAATCTCATAATGGTGCCTCACCATCATTCCCAACAACTGATCTTCCGCTTTTAGCCATATTAGATATATGACCTCTAGATTCCAATTGCATTTGTATGATGATCCTAAACAGATCTGGATCGATCAATTCAAGAAAACTTCTATTCATCCAAAACCTAAAACACCACAAACAAGTTAAAAAGATTAAGTGTATTCAATTACGCAAAAGAAATTAAATAAATAAAATAAAATAAATGCCTTAATTAAAATTTAACCAATTTCAATTGATTTTAAGATTATTAACACTGTTACCTGGCAACGATGCCAAAAACTTGTTGGTATCACTGCAAGTACATAAGATCACAATAGTAATACATGGTAAATAACCGGATATTGCCCTCATGGAACAGTTTTTGGTTATAAATCTTAAATCCCAATTTAATTTCAATATCAATTTTATTACGGCTCAAAATCAATACGAGTATTGAAAACTTAAGAAAATCAAAAGAAAATAAAAAATAAGCTAGTATTGGATTGAAACTATATGAATTAAGTATCTAGAATTGTGAAATCTCTTGTATTTCCCCTCAATTCTTATTTCAATTAATCTGGTTCTTAATTTTGTAGGCTGTAACACTTTTACTAAAATCCTCTCCCGAGGTGCCTTAATACCTATTAGTCAAATTGCCTAATACTCCATCCTGAGGCATATAATCAATAAACTGATGCATTAAAATCCTAATTCCTATGCAACCTCCTAAAGAATCAAAAACTTTCCGATCAATTGATTACTCTATGTTTATATTTTGACTATCTAATTGTTGCACCTCTCTCCCGAGTTAGTTCAATAATCTAAGATCAATCTATCTATGGTTAGTAAATTAAAAAACATTAATCATACAAAATATAAAACAAAACATTAAAATAGATTAATTGAAAATTAAAATCAAAGATTCCTAAAATTGAAATCACATCCTAAAAATCAAGAAAACTTAGTCGAACATAGTGTAAAGAGTACCAAACGAGGAATTAAACAAAATAAAGATCATATTAGACATTGATCTTGTTCTTCATGTTTTTCTTCTTCTTTGCTCAATGCTCTCCACCTCTGGTCGTCAGAAGAAAATATACGTAGCAACTGAATAATTAACTAAATAACGAAAGAAAACTAATACCATGGGCTATTTATAATTTTTACCCTTAAAAACCCTAATCAGTTGCAGACAAAAAATGTTAATTTGATAACCCCAATCGTAAAACCGTGATCCTAGATCGCGGTAACACGCCTCCAAAATCTGAATTTGTGCCAACTTCCATGACAGGGTTGCAATCCTCCTTGGGTGCAAATTGTAGAATCGTGGTCCTCCTTGGGTGCAATCTCAGGACCGCGATCTTACTTAGGGAAACCACGGTTTTGACACACGAATTCTGTATTCTTCTCATTTTGTAACTTGTTTTTGTGTTGATAAACAAATGGGTATGGGTCGAGATGATTAGGCCTTCCATGCTTGATTGGCCTTGTTCCACACTTGGGCTTGGGCTTGAGCTTGTTGCATGTGCAAGGATTCATAGGTTTTAGACCATAATCAAGATTATCTTCTGTCTTTGTTTTTGCTGTATATCTTCACCCATTTAACTTGTATCTGTATAAACCTCTAGAAACCTTTCTCGAATATTATATCACACATATAAACACATAAAAAATAGCATTGAAATTCTTTAGATGCTGAAAAACATGCAATCTTAATATAAATACTCACACACCTAATTATAAAAAAATATGTCCTAATTCCTATCTAACCCATGCAATATATATTCATAAAATATGTATAAAATTGTTAATATGCAATGCACTGAAAAGGATGAAGACAAGGAGAGGGACAAAGACATGGACATGGGCCAGCTGAATCTGAGGTTGATGTTCATGTTGAAGTTGACAAGCCATTGCCTTCATCTCCTTTAGAAGAAACTAATGAGCAAACCCATGACAAGCAACTTGCTCAAGACCCATCATAGGCTACACATAAAAGAAAGTGTATACATGGTGTTGATCATAACACATGTTTATCTTGTTTTGTACGTAAGCAATCATTGTATTAAAAACATAGTTGTTATTAATGAAGATCATTTCAATAATATGGAATTTTCTATTATAACATGATATAATAAAAGATCAAATGAACATATACTTATGATTGCACTTGTATATGATTATGTGAGGAATGTTTCATTAACACACACAATGTTCATTCAGTGTATGTATATTACTCTTTTACATTATTGGATTGCCTCCAAACATATGTATTGATACATTAAAATTTAATTGAAAACTAAAATTTAAGTGAGATAGGAAAATTATGATGTGGGCATTGAAAATTTTTTTTGTTGCTTCCAAGAGTTCATTTCAAGCTATTAAAATGCACTGGAGTTGGTCTCGTGAAAAAACCCATCCGAGATTGGCCCCAATGATCGAAAATAGTGTTTCAATTTCTTAAGTTTGAACTGAAAATTAGAATTCAAGTGAGGAAGGGACATTACGATCTAGGCATAATTTTTTTTCGTTGCTTTTGGGAGTTCATGTTTGGCTATTTGAACACGTTGAAATTGGTCTCATGGAAAAATCTCTCTCGAATTGGCCCCGGTGATAAAAAAACAATTGTCCAATTTCTTAAGTTTGAATTGAAAACTAGAATTCAAGTGAGGTAGAAAAATTGCAATCTGAGCATTCAAATTTTTTTTCTTCTCTTCCAAAAGTTCAGGTCGGGCTATTAGAATGCTCTAAAACTAGTATCATGGAAAAATTCTCTTGGATTGGTCCCAGTGATTGAAAACAACTTTTCAAAATATTAAAAGTATTTTTTAAAATATTATCTTGATGCTGCCCATTGAATAGGTGCCATACCTAAAAAAAAATTAATTTGATGCGTGACATGCCTAAAATAATTTAACTTGATGCCACCCCTGCAAGTGGCGACATCAAGTTTTTTTTATTCTTTTATTTTTTGTTGCTTTTGATATGTTGCCTATTGAATGAGTGACATAAAAAAATTAAATTAAAAAAAGAATTTTAAAGTCACCCTTTGTATGAGTGACATTAAAATGTATTTTTTATAAAACATTCATTAATATGACACTCGGTTGTAGGGTGGCAATTCAGGTTGATAGGTCATTAATGGGTTGACACGATTAATAATCGTGTCATGATGCACTAACTCGAACACAACTCGTTTATTAATCGTATCATGATACACAAACCCGAACACGACACGTTTAATAAACGAGTTACCCGTTTATGACACGTTTAACACGATTAATTAATACGTCATTTTCGTGTCATGTTTGACCTAACACAACTCGTTTATTTAATCTGTTTACAACCTGTTTAACCTATTTAAATAAGTTTTAAACTTATTTACAATACATTTAACCTGTTTAACCTCTTTACAACTCGTTTCACCTGTTTAACCTGTTTACAACTCGTGTAACTTGTTTAATAGAATGTTGGAAAGAGATAGTTCATGCTTGGCTGCTTGCTGGTGAACTAACATATTTAGGGCAATCTTGAAGAAACTTGAAGGTGAGATTTTGTGAAGGTGAGACTATGAGAGAGCGGGACTCAGCGAGAGATTTAGGGCAAGTTGAATTTGAAGGTGGAGCGTCATTTGTGAAGGTGTGATTCTGATTCCTTGATGACGAGATCGTGAGAAAGTGGTAAAGAAGAAGAAGAAGAATTACGGAGGAGAGGCGAAGAAGAAGAACCGTGAAGCAGGAGAGACGGACACCTTCAAGCTTCAGTGACGAGGAGATCATGAGAGTGAGAGAGACAGAGAGGTGAAGAAGAAGAACAGTGAAGCTACGAGAGAGAGAAACTCAAATCCAGTTGAAACTTATGGCAACTGTCGGCAAGTTAAACATCGAAGGTGGAGCGTGATTTGTGAAGGTCTGATTTTGTGATGATGAGATCGTGAGAGAGATGTGAAGAAGAAGAACTATGGAGCAAAGGTGAAAAAGAACCATGATGCGCTGAAGTTTGGAGAGACGGACACCTCAGGGTTCAGGCTTCAGTGACGATGAGATCATGAGAGTGAGAGAAATGGAGAGCCAGAGAGGTGAAGAAGAAGAACAGTGAGCACCGTTGCGGCGAGAGAGAACAAGGTTTAGGGTTTAGGGCAATTCGACAAGTTGAAGTTTAGGGCATCACATAACCTGATAATAACCCATAAGAAAATAAAAGTTAAAAAATAAAAAAAATAATTTTTTTGTTTTTGAAGGACAATATTAAGAAAATAAAAATAACAGATAAAAAAATTATGCTTAGGATATGTTATTTTTAAGACATGCTAAAAAAATAAAAAATAATATTAAAAATAATTTAATACTTTTATAATTTTTTTAGATTTAAGAAATTAAATTAATTTTTATAATCTTTATTTGGTGTAGTATGTTTATTAAAAATAAAAGAGATATAATATGTATAATTATTTTTCTTAACAAAAGGATATATTAAATAACTTAAAGTCAAATTTAAAAAATATATTTAAAAATATTAATTAAATGTAAAATATAAAAGTAATGATTAAAAAGTAAATTAAAAAATTTATTATAAATTAAAAATAATTTTAATTTATTACCAAATAGATTAATCTTAGTTAGATTAACTTTTATATATATATATATATATATATATATATATATATATAAATGTGTTAGTTTTGAGTTTAATAAGTTAATCTGTTTATGACCCATTTTTTGTTGTATCTAATCGTGTTCGACCTGTTTAGACTCAAACTTATTTATACTAAATTCAAATCTGTTAACTTTATATCATGTTCAGATTAAATTATCGTATCGGTCATAAATTGTTACCTCTATTCGGTTGTCAAGAAATTGTTCTAGAGGAAATAAAAAAATTATTTTGGAGGAAATAAAAAAATTGCCTTGAAAAAAAAATCTAATAAATAAATAAATAAATAAATAAATAAATAAATAAATATATATATATATATATATATATATATATATAAATGTGTTAGTTTTGAGTTTAATAAGTTAATCTATTTATGACCGATACGATAATTTAATCTGAACACGATATAAAGTTAACAGATTTGAATTTAGTATAAATAAGTTTGAGTCTAAACAGGTCGAACACGATTAGATACAAC
>JAJIYU010011887.1:0-14978 GCA_030144865.1 Tinospora cordifolia
TATTAAATTCTTAATTTTAAGTTATGTACGGTTAAATACGATCAAGGCATGAAATGACTGAAATAGAAAGTCAAGTGTGCGTCGCTTGTAATGTAACACCGGCCCGGCCCGTCGTTTGGTTTAGTCCACTGTCAAAGATGCGTCCAATATTTAATGATACGGGGGTTGGGGTGTTACACATGCTTAGGGTGGCCATGACTTCATGGGTTCACATAAATCAAATAAAAATTAATATCTCCTTATTTACAAAGAATTATGATTTATAACCTATAGTTGGTGTGGGAGTACATAATCAAGTGGGGGTGTATATGAAATCATGTCTTATGGTTTCTAGACCATATAAGATGTCTATTAATGTGGGTCTACTAAATCATTTGCATGGAACATGAAATCAGTTTACAAGGATTCAAATAAAGGAAACATCGCATGGAGCTTAGGGTAGGGCGAGGGTACACGTGATCATGGTGTTCTGCCCATGTGACTTGCACATGCTTAGGGTGGCCATGACTTCATGGGTTCACAAAAATTAAATAAAAATTAATATCTCCTTATTTACAAGGAATTATGTTTTATAACCTATAGTTTTGGAATCACATGAACCTAATGCACATTTTAAGGTATAGTTTTGCCCAAGGTGATTTTCCCTCAAAAACTTTCCTTATTAAAGACCTACTGAGGTCACTGGGCAAATGAAAATCCAAATCTTGGCCAATTGTTCTAATTTTCGAGTATGTCCTTCATTTTGTTAGTTCATCTCATTTCATTTTGTTTAAGGTTATTTTGATCCCCAGAAATACCCTAAGTGCCATTTTTTTCTAATTTGGACCCCCTGAAGGGCGTTTGATAAATGAAAACTCAAATTATAACCAACTGTTATAATTTTTGGATATGTTGTCCAATTAGTTGGTTTATTTTGCCTTACTTTGTTTAAGGTTCTTTTGGGTCCATAAGGGTCACCAAATGAAACTTTCGGAAACTTGGCAAATTTAACCTCGAAATGAGTCAGGTTCCATTTTGCATCCAAATTTTATTGAATAAATGATAAATTTCATTTAATTGAATACAGAGAATTTAGGATATTACATCCTACCCTCCTTAGAAAAATTTCATCCTCGAAATTTGTACATAACTAAGGATTTCTAGTGAATAGGTGTGGATACTTAGCTTCGTCTTGCTTTTGGGTTCCCAAGTAGCTTTTTCCACCCTGCGATGTTTCCATAATACCTTCACTAACAGGATATCCTTCGTTCATAGACTATATACTTTATGGTCGAGGATTCTAACTGCTATTTCCTTATAAATAGCATCATCTTGAATATTCACTTCCTCCCAGTGGATGATGTGAGAGGGATCAAGTTCGTACTTTCTCAACATGGATACATGGAATACGTTATGAGCTGAAGTCGTTTGGTTTGGTAGGTCCAACTCATAAGCACATTTCCTGATTCTTTTAAGTATTTCAAAGGGTCCGACAAACCTCAGAGATAACTTTCCTTTGAATCTGAATCTCTTGATACCCTTCTGAGGACTAATTCTCAAAAATAACTTGTCCCTAACTTGGAACTAGTGGTCTTCTCATTTTGTCAGCATAGCTCTCCTGACAACTTTGTGTTGTAGTCAGCCTCTTCTGTATTAACTTGACTTGGTTATTCATTTCTTCCACCAAATTTGGTCCTGTTAATACATGATCGTTGAGTTCAGCCCAACAGCTAGGTGATCTGCTAGGTCTTCCATAAAGAGCCTCAAATGGAACCATCTTAATACTCGCCTGATAACTGTTGTTATAGGCAAACTCTACCAAGTGTAAGTACTTGCTCCAATTCCCCTTGAAGTTTAAAACACAAGACTTCAACATATCTTCTAAAATCTGGATAAGTCTCTCAGACTGACCATCCGTTTGAGGGTGAAATGTTGTACTCATAGTAAGCTTAGTACCCATCTCCTTCTGTAGACTTTGCCAGAATTGTGAAGTGAAGTGAGTGTCTCTATTAGATAAAATAGTCTTGGGCACACCATGAAGCCTAACGATCTCTTTCACATAAATTGCTTCCAACTTACTAACTTGGTCTGTGGATCTAATCGGCAAGAAGTGAGCCACTTTGGTGAGATGATCCACAAACATGCAAATAGTATCTTCTCGTTTCTAATTCCTGGGCAAACCACTGAAAAAATCTATGGCAATGTTATCCCATTTTCATTCAGGGATAGGGAGTGGTTGTAACATTCTAGAGGGTTTTTGATGTTCTACTTTCACTTGTTGACAGGTTAAGAACTTGGCAACATGCTTAGCCACATCCCTCTACATTACCTTCCATCAGTAAGTCTTTTTGAGGTTCTAGTACATTTTATCTCCACCTGGATGCATTGTATGCTTAGTCTAATGAACCTCATGCACTATGGTTTACTTACTCTGTCTGTTCTGAGGTACACAAATCCTCTCTCTAAGCCTTAGGATATTCTCAACATCTAACCTAAAGTCAAAATGCTTACCCTGTTCAACTCCTTCTATCAGACCTACAAGCTACTTGTCTTGCCTCTGTTTCTCCCTGATCTGATATAATAGATCCGGTTGGCAAGAAATGTTGTAAAGATAGGCTTGTTTTTCATTCAAGGTTATCCCCAACCTAAAGTCTTTGATCAATTGGTACATCTTGCCATTTTCTTCCTCTTGGTCGTTGAACTTTCTTCTCAAAGCATCAGCCACCACATTGGCCTTCCTTGGGTGGTAGTGTAATTGAAAATCATAGTCCTTGAGGAACTCCATCTACCTACGTTACCTGAGGTTCAACTCTTTCTGGGTGTAGATGTACTTCAAGCTCTTATGATCTGAAAACATATCAAATTTTTTAATATAAAGGTAGTATCTTCATATCTTTAAGTCAAATACAATGGCTGCTAATTCTAGGTCGAGAGTAGGGTAATTCTTTTCATGGACCTTCAGTTGTCGCGAGGTATAAGCAACTACTCGTCTTTCTTTCATCAACACTGCTCCAAGACCACTCATCGAGGCATCAGTATAGAGGGTATAGGTAACACCATGGGTTGGAATGATTAGGACAAGGGTTGTAGTCAATCTCTTCTTCAATTCTTGGATTGATTGTTCACATTTCTCATTCCAATTGAACTTAACCCCCTTCTTGGTCAGCTTGGTCATAGGTTTTGCTAATTTGGAGAAATCTTGGATGAACCTTTTGTAGTACCCACCCAGACCTAAGAAGCTCTTAATCTCTGTAATTGTCTTACGTTGCTTCCAATCCATAACTACTTCCACCTCCTTCAGATCTATGGAGATGCCTTCTACTGATACTACGTGGCCAAGGAACTTGACCGTCTTCATCCAAGACTCACACTTGCTAAACTTGGCATATAATTGATGCCTTCTGAGGGTCTCCAACACTATCTGCAAGTGTTCTAAGTGTTCAGCCTCTGATTTGGAGTAGATTAGAATGTCATCTACGAATACCACCACAAACTGGTCAAGATATTGTCTAAACACTCTGTTCATCAAGTCCATGAATGATGCTGGGGCATTGGTCAAACCCAAGGGCATCACGGTGAACTCAAAGTGTCCATATCTTGTTCTAAAGGAAGTATTGTGTATATCAGACTCCTTGATTCTCAATTGGTGATATCCTGACCTAAGATAAATCTTTGAGAAATGAGTCGCTCTTCTCAATTGATTAAATAGGTCATCAATCCTTGGCAAAGATAATCTACACAAAATCTTATAGAGCCATCTTTCTTTTTCACAAACAACACCAGAGCTCCCCAAGGTGATTTACTCAGCCTGATAAAACCTTTCTCTCAAAGCTCATCGAATTTAGACTTTAACTCAATTAGTTCTACCAGCGCCATTGTGTAAGGAGGTATGGCAATAGCGTTGGTTCCAAGGTGAAGTTCAATCTTAAACTCTAACTCTCTAGTAGGTGGTAATCCGGGTAACTCGTTTGAGAACACATCCTCATACTTGCTAACCACTACTAGGTCTTGGATTCTCTTTAGTTCAACAGGTTCTTCCTCAGAGAGTTTCTCGAGCTCATTCTTTTGCCTTAAACAGTTCAACATGGCTATGGTTGGACTTCTCGATAATCTCCGCATATCCTTATTAATTCTATAGGTTTTCCCATAAGGTAGGGTTATGGTTACTTGTCTTTTAGGACAATCTATCTAGGCTTGGTACTGGTCTTTTAGGTAAAGTATATAGATCAACCATTATGAGCTTATCCTCGAACCTTAGGTCGCAACTACAAATTCTTTTAGAAGTCACAGTGGTCTCTATTGGTGTAGACACATTCAAAGTTACGAGTAGTGTTTTTGTCACAAGTTGTAACCTAATAGCTAGTTCTTTAGAGATAAAAGACATAAAGGCACCCGAGTCGAATAACAATTTCACAACAACATTAAACAACAAAAATGTACCTTTTACTACAGGGACCTGGTCGTCCTAAGCCTCAACAGTGAACATTCTGGCTTAATTTTGCCCACGGCCCTGGTTATACCCTTGATTGGCATTCAGCTGCTGTTGCCCCCCCTGAGGACGATCGTTCTGACCTCCTCCCTGTTGTAGCTATTGCTGAGGCGCCTGAGCAAGTGTAGTGGGACAATTCTTAGCAAGATGACCCTTCTAACTGCACATATAGCACAGCCCTTGCCTCCTGGCTTGCTCCTTAAACTCATTTATGGTCTGCCCCTATTTTTGTGGTGTTTTTCAAACATTCTTGCTTTTCTTCTGAGACCTTTTTCATTCCAGGGCCTTTTATTTTTTCCCCTTAACCTTTGTTCTAAGTTGAAATCTTATTCTAGTATTAAGGCTTTTTCTACGACATCTTTGTAAGTCTTCAGGCCCAGAGTTTTCACTATCTTTTGGATCTCCATCTTGAGACCTTGTGCTAATCTATTAGCCATTCTTTTCTCTTCCCTAATCAGATCTAGTGAGAATTTGGCTAGTTTAGTGAATTTCCTCTCATATTCAGCTTCAGTCATGTCCCTCTGATTTATCAAACAAAGTGCTCTTGTAGGTTGTTAAGAGTTGCTTCCTGAAAGAACTTTTCATAGAAGATCTTTGTGAAGTTCTCCTAGCTTATGGCACCCACATTTGTATTAGGGACTATCATCATCATACGACACCAACTTTTGGCTGGCCATTTGAAGTGGTGTGTGGCTAGTGCTACTCGTTTCGACCCATTTACCTTCAACACATTGAGAATTTCTTCTATTTCCTGGTACCAGTGGTTTGCTGAGATGCAATCTGTGGTCCCATCAAATGAAGGAGGATGGAGCTTCTATAGCTCTATCAACATCTTCCTTTGTTTCTCATCCTCCATACCCTCCTGAACCCTCTAATGTTTGGGGTATCTTGGGCCACAGGTGCTGGCTGTTGAACCTAGATAGGTTTAGGTACTTAAGGCTATGGAGCCACTTGAGGGATTATATGTGGAAGTGTCTTCTACAGTTGATCTAATACCCTTTGCGACATCTCATTAATTATGGCCTCCATTCGTGCTTCCATTCCAGTAGGCAGTTCTTGCTCCTATTGCTTAGTCTCATCATAGGTTGTAGATCGGGTTGCATACTTCCTTGCTCCAACCATTTTCTACAATTTCAATAGGTTGTCAGTATTTGCCTCGTCAAACATTAGTACTATCGTGACTCTAGATTCATGTCTCTAAGTTCTCGATCTGTTCAATGGCCTAAAAGTTTTTCTTCTAGGTTCTTTTCATGGATGGGTACAAGATTTGGTCTCAAAGTAAATAAATAGTAAAGCATGCATATCATACAATCATACAAGCTAGCACAGCAAGGTTCCAAGCTTCTACCTAAGCTTTCAGGTTCAAGTGTCTCATACCTCTCTACCCCTTCCACTTAGGCTTTCACCAAAATAGAGTTGCACCCAAACAATTTTGCGAATTGCTTTATAACTAAGGTTCTCAAGTCCACTATACTCCACCGTCCCATACCAGCGATCATGGAGAAACCCGTTCTGCCAGAGTTATCAGTCATTCACCACACATGGTCCATTCCAAGCTTCCTGCATAACCACGAATTCCTATTCATCCCATACTACATAGAAACCAAAAGATATAGAAACTTCCTGATCCCATATCCTGATCAAACAATTTTCTATTTTTATACAAGTTTCAGTCTTTAGCCTATATCCTAAAGATTTATTCTTTTGATCCACTGTGCCACCCATGGCTACACCACATTTCTACAGAGGGTGTTTCCTCTAGACCTAGGGTTCAATCTAGTTGATTCACAACCTCTGTTTAGTCAAGATACTACCTTTGGCATCCTTTTCGACTTCTAATTAGTTTCTTGCCCTAATTTTTTTCACCTTCTAAGTTTCTTTATGTAGAAAGTAAGAGTGTTCTTCAACTCAGACCACTCGTATAAGTTGGTGGGATAACCTCCAGGTCGGGCAACAAGATGGAGGTCGACTTAGCAACTGCGTTTTCTAGGGTAGGAAAACCCGCCTCCCTTTTAATGTTTAGCTTTACTCGGGACAAGGCTTACCCACTATCAGCTCAACTTGTAGTCTTTGTATCCAAACAAAACATTTCAAAAACACATACTTTCTTTTTGAAAACACTTTCTAAAACATTTTTCAATCTTCAAATATAGAAGGTAGGGTTTTAAAATTTTAATTCAATCCAAAGTGAAACCCTAATTTGAGTTTCTAATTATTGTCAAGCAACTAATGTTTAACTTTCTATTTCTAGCCTAATCAACACATCTTTAGGCTTGACTTTCTATTTTTAGCCCAAGGCACCTAAAACCTAGGCTCTGATACCACTTTGTAACACCCCAACCCCCAACAGACAGGTTCAAGCTCAACCACAAAGCGGGTTGGGTCCAATGTTATATTTACAAGTACACAACTTGCATTACTTTCTATTATCTCAAATCTTATTATTTCTCAATGAGTACACAACCCAAATAATTTAATTCTAATTTAATAAGACTATTATAAGAGAGATAAAAGAAAAACTTCAATCTTTATTTATTGAATAAAATGAAGGGATACATGCTTGAATTTCAAACAATGAAAAGGGGAGTATATAACTCTAAAAGTTAAAAATAAAATTCAACAGAAGTTTTTTATTCAAAATTTGGGCAATATGCCCTTACATAGAAACTTTCTAAAAATAGAGTTTCTAATCTCTTAGCAAACTTGCTCATGCATTTCAAATTCCTAAAAAAAAAAAAAGAAGGACAGGGTGAGCACATAACCCAGAGGATCATTCATCAAACTACTAATTTACTAATTCAAATCAAAAATACATTCAATTTCAATCACTTACAAGCATTAAGTGTTTCAAACAATATCTTGTTAGTGTTGTATATTTGACCAAAAGGGGTTTTTAATCCCTTGATGTTCTTCATCAAAATACTCCTATTATGGGATAGAATGGCAATTCCTCTTGTCACATTCCATTGGAATAAGGATCACACGTCCACATTCTACGTATTTTAAAACACATCCACTCTTAGTAATGTTACTCAGATACACTAAGTATATGCAAAGAACACTCATAGCGTCACTTAGACTACTATGATGGTACGTGGTTGTTATCTTCACTTTCTCATATTTAATTTCAAATAAATATGAAACAAGATCATAATAATTAATATCAAAATTTAAATAATCAAAAGAACATGGAAACATACATGGCATGCTTAAAAATTTAAAATAAGCCTAAGCAAGGTTTCTAAGCATGTTATGCTATCATGTATGAATTGAAATATGAAAACATGTTAAATTGAAAATAAAACTTGATCAAACATCCTTCAAATTCAAATATAAACATGTTGAAAACTAAAAAAAAAACATGAATATACTAAAGGCTTAAAGTAGTAAAGAATGAGTTTTAGAAATCTCATCCACCTTAATTCAAGTTTCTTTGTAGAATCCGGTAGAGGTTCCCCTTATCCACCACTTTTAGAACTTTAAAAACTTCTAATCACCAAAAAAATACTTCAACAACTCTCTAAAAAACTAAAATAAGAACTTCTCACACAAGAAAGAAAAGAAAGTGAGAAGAGGTGCCAAGAAGAGGGCAAGAACAAACAAAGAGGGAAGTGTCAACTCTTTGCTTTGGGATGAGATGAAAGTGAGCAAGGGGGATTTATATAAATGTTCATGAGAGCATATGGGATGTCCTAGGGCAGCCTTGGGTAGCTCACAAAAATTTGGGCACGTTTCTATACATAAAGGGGATGGTTTACATAAAGAAGGCAAGTGTGCTCATGGTTGGCAAGTGGGACCACTTTGACTTTCTAATTCAAAGATTTGAATACAATCTTGTTTCATAACTATATGTGAACACAAAAGAGGTTTAAATCATATTCTAATTCAAATGGAACTTCCCTTATGTGCTCATGGCAACTTTCCTTTTTGGTTTCCTTACTTGCTCATCACACAAACACACAAGGAATACTTTCCCATTTTCTTTTTTCTTGGACATCAAGCATGGGTGCACAATATCAAATTTTAGGGGACACCATATAATAGTCAAAGATGCTCATCTAGGTTCCAAGAAACTATCTAAATAGGGTTGCTCAAATGAGCGCACACACACATGTACATGGTTGGGCCAATTTTGGCTTAAGTAGGTGTGGGTGTACACAATCAAGTGGGGGTGTATATGAAATCATGTCTTATGGTTTCTAGACCATATAAGATGTCTATTAATGTGGGTCTACTAAATCATTTGCATGGAACATGGAATCATTTTACAAGGATTCAAATAAAGGAAACATTACATGGAGCTTAGGGTAGGGTGAGGGTACACATCATCATGGTGTTCTACCCATGTGACTTGCACATGCTTAGGGTGGCCATGACTTCATGGGTTCACAAAAATCAAATAAAAATTAATATCTCCTTATTTACAAGGAATTATGATTTATAACCTATAGTTTTGGAATCACATGAACGTAATGCACATTTTAAGGTATGGTTTTGCCCAAGGTAATTTTCCCTCAAAAACTTTTCTTATTGAAGACCCACTAAGGTCACTAGGCAAATGAAAATTCAAATCTTGGCCAATCATTCTGATTTTCGAATATGTCATTCATTTTGTTAGTTCATCTCATTTCATTTTGTTTAAGGTCATTTTGATCCCCTAAAGTACCCTAAATGCCAATTCATTCTAATTTGGACCCCCTGAAGGGCGTTTAATAAATGAAAACCCAAATTATGACCAATTGTTCTAATTTTGGATATGTTGTCCAATTAGTTAGTTCATTTTACCTTACTTTGTTTTAAGTTGTTTTGGGTCCCTAAGGGTCGCCAAATGAAATTTTTAGAAAGTTGCCAAATTTAGCCCCGAAATGAGTCTGGTTCCATTTTGCATTCAAATTTCACTGAATAAATGATAAATTTTATTTAATTGAGTACAAAGAATTTAGGGTATTACACTTTTGTTTAATTCAGGTTCTACAAAATTGTTTGTTACCAAAAAACTAGTGGATAGGCTACAACTAGTAACAAAAACCTTGCTTATGACTTTGAATATATCCACACCCATAGGAACTACAATTACCTTAAAAAGAATGTGCAGTTGTGACCTTATGTTTGGGGATAAACTAATATCAGTCGACCTTTGTGTACTTTTATTTTATGGATAAGATGTAATATTGGGAATAGATTGGTTAAACCAGTATCAGGCACAGATAGATTGCCCTAAGTGGAGAGTAACCATAATATTATCCTCAAGAGAAACCTATAAAATCAATGATGTTTTGCAGAGATTACCTAGAAGTCCAACGATAGCAATGTTGAACTACTTAAGACTGAAAGAGAAATTCATGAAGTTCTTAGAGGACGACTCTAAAGAACAATGAGGAATCCAAAGCTTAGAAATAGTCTGAGATTACAAAGATGTATTCCCAGATGATTTACCAGGACTACCACTGGCTAGAGAAGTAGAGTTCACGATTGATCTTTATCCTAGAACTAACCCCATAGCTATACCTCCTTACAAAATGGCATTAATGGAGATGATCAAGCTAAAGACTCAACTAAACTTGCTCTGAGAGAAAGGATTCATAAGACCAAGTGAATTTCCATGGGGAGCTTTGGTGTTATTCGTGAAAAAGAAAGATGGGTTCATGACACTATGCGTTGACTATCAAAAGCTAAATAGGTGACTATAAAAAACAAGTATCCCTTGCCAATGATAGATGACCTATTCGATCAATTGAGGGGAGCCACTCATTTCTCCTAGATAGATCTTAGGTTAGCATACCATGAATTGAGAATTCGAGACTCAAACATGCACAAGATGGTCTTGTAAAGAATAAGTATTCCTTGCCAAAGATAGATGACCTATTTGATCAATCAAGGGGAGTCACTCATTTCTCCAAGATAGATCTTAGGTTAACATACCATCAGTTGAGAATCCACGATTCAAACATACACAAGACAGTCTTTAGGACATGATATGGTCACTTTGAGTTTACGACAACACCCTTTGGTTTGACCAACGCACCAGCAACATTCATGGAGGCAGGGTTTGTGGATAGCATCCTAATTTACTCTAAGTCAGAAGCTGAACGTGAAGAACACTTGAGGATTGTATTGGAGATGTTAAAAAGAAATAAATTATATGCCAAGTCCAGCAAATGTGAATTCTTGATAAAGACAGTCAAGTTCTTTTGCCATGTGGTGTCAACAAACGACATCTCTATAGATCCTGAGAAGGTGGAAGTCTTCACCAACTAGAAGCAACCAAAGACGGTTATAGAGATTAGAAGTTTATTAGGTCTAGATGAATACTACCAAAGATTCATCGAAGGCTTTTTCAAGTTAGTCAAACTCATAACCAAGCTGACCAAAAAAGGAATCAAATTCATTTAAGATGAGAAATGTGAACAATCATTCCAAGAATTGAAGAAGAAATTGACTTTGGCCCCCATTTTAGTCACTCCTACACATTATTTTGGATATGTTCTGCATGCGGAAGCTTCACAAAATGGATTGGGTGCAATATTCATGCAAGAATGAAAAGTTATTGCCTATACCTCGCGACAACTGAAGATTCATGAGTAGAATTATCCAACACACGACCTAGAGTTAGCAACTATTGTGTTTGCCTTGAAGATTCAGAGACACTACTTTTATGGTGAAAGGTTTGATCTGTTTCAAATCACAAGAATCTGAAGTATATTTATACCTTGAAGGAGTTGAATCTCAGGCAGCGCAGATGGATGGAGTTCCTTAAAGACTATGACTTCCAGCTACATTACCATCCAAGGAAAGCCAACATAGTGGCAGATGCACTAAGTAAGAAATTCAACAAGCAAGATGAGAAGAAAGGTTACCAATTGATCGAAGAGTTCAATCTGAGTGTGATTTTAGATGAGACGTAGGCCATCTATACAACATGACTTGCCAACTAAACTTTTGCGTTAGATTAGGGATGAACAAAGGCAAGATAAGTGGCACAAGTCTGATAAAAGGAGTTAAATAGCGTAAGCATACTAACTTCAGGATAGATGCTTAAAATACCCTACAACTCGAGAATAGAATTTGTGTATCTCAAATGGATAGAGCAAGCAAACCATATTAGACAAAGCCCATCAGACCAAATACATGATGCATCCAGGAGGGGACAAGATGTATCAAAACCTTAGAAAGACCCACTGGTGGCGAGGAATGAAGAGAGATGAGCCAAGTATGTCTGCAAGTGCCTAACTTGTCAACAGGTGAAGGCAGAACACTAAAAGCCCATTGTAATGTTACAATAACTCTGATTCGCTAAATGGAAGTGGGATAACATTGTTATGGATTTTGTCAATAGATTACCCTATAACCAAAGAGGAAAAGATATTATATGGGTGGTTACAGATTGTTTCGCTAAGGTAGCCCATTTCTTGCCTATTAGATCCACAGACCAAGTTAGTAAGGTGGGAAAACTCTATGTGAAGGAAATAATGCGACTTCATGGTGTGCCTAAGACCATACGGTTAAATAGAGGTTCTCGATTCATGACACAAATTCAATAGAGTCTATAGAAAGAGTTGGGCACCAGCCTCACCATGAGCATAGCTTTCCATCTAAAAATTGATTGTCAGTCTACGAGAGTCATTCAAAAACTAAAAAATTATTTTGACAAAATAATCCTTAAAAAAATTACGAAATTGTAGTAGAAATGACATAATTCGATAAATAAAAGTCTCAAAAAACGGGAATGAAAAACATTACAATACATAAAATTCTTCTCCAACTACCTTGGTAATAGTATGGACTACAATGGCAATATGCCTGATTACTACAGTAGCTTACCGTGGTAACATGAGTGTTGTGCAAAAAAGAAAAAAAAAATAATTCACCAAACGATTACCGTGCTAACAGAATCGATTACATTGGTAATGCATCATATTTTTCAAAAAAATATATAAATCTAAAAATTGGAAAGTGTTTGACTACCGTGGTAGTGCAACTAATTCCTGTGCATAAACTTTTAGAAACTCACCAAAATTATTCTAGGAAACTCCCTAAACAAATTAGCAACTTCTTAAAACTAATCCATGCCATTGTTTGGGTGAGGGGAAGAAGCCAAGAGGGGTTTTAGAAAGGTTTCTACACCCAAAACTTGCCAATTCGTGCTTACTGGGACTTTATATAGACCCATGCTTGGGCACTCATTCTCTTCATCTTAACAAAAACTAGAGAATTCTCTGCTTGCTCTCCTTGCCTCCCTCTTGGCATCTCTTTCATTCTTTGGCTATTCTAAACAACAATTAGAGTAGTAAGAAGGTGGAAAAAAAAACTCTGCGCAAATTTTGTGCTAGAAGTTGAGAATATTCAACAGAGGTCTCAAAGAGCTTGGAATGTCAAGATCAAAGCATTAAGCAATTAAGGTAGAGATGATTTCCAGTTTTAATTTATTATTTTGATTTAAATAAGGCTTGCATGTGTGATATGCTTTGAATATCTATGATCCACCATTATACATGACATGTAGAATATGCATGCTTAGGCTTACATGAATAAAGATGCATAACCTTTGATGTTATGTTCCATGCTTATAGGTTTAATTCATGTTTATATCTAGTTACTTACATGAATGCTATCGTTTACACTTAACAAAAGATTAATTAAGATTCCAACCATCTACTGGCATGAGGAGGGATTTCTTCATGTGTGTTCCAACCCTAAATCTGACATACTAGACCTTTGATTTGAAACTGGGCTTCAAGATTGACCCCAGAGTGAACTGGGCTTCCTGAGTGATCCCATTCACTAGTAAGCGTTTGAATTTCTAAAGTGATTTCTCTCCTTAGACCCAAAACAAAGAGGGTGAACCCCTTTTAATCTTAACTGCAATTGCAAATAATGGACTATTTGAATCATGTAATATTTGAAAGTGGTTGACATGCATGTCTTATTTGTTCAAATTTAAATATTTGGAATGATCCACTAGGCTTTGAGCTCAACTCTCCTTTTCTAATCTTTCAGGGAATTAATATACCAACGCTACATGGAAGTCACTTAGACTCTTTCTTTAAAGAGTTTGTTAAATTATAGGGCATGTTGGCCCAATATACTTTATTTAAGTTTTGAAATTATTTCCTCTGTAATAAACGCAAAGGTTATATACCTTTTGAATTTTGAATTGATTAATGATATTGAATTGTTTTATTTAAACATTTCTCAACATTTTACCTTTTATGAAATATGTGTATGAGTTAATGTTACTTAGGAAGTCCCAAGGATTTTTGAAGATAAGAGAAAGAAAA
Organism: Tinospora cordifolia; assembly: GCA_030144865.1. Classification (NCBI taxonomy): domain Eukaryota; kingdom Viridiplantae; phylum Streptophyta; class Magnoliopsida; order Ranunculales; family Menispermaceae; genus Tinospora; species Tinospora cordifolia. Next base: position 13,747 of record JAJIYU010011887.1, read on the forward strand.
GTGATGAATGTGACACACAAACCCACCTCCTAGGCGACCCAAGGAAAGAGAAAATTATATTGTTGGATGAGGTGGGCCTAGGGATGGGAGGCGAGGTGTTACACCATAGACCATTACCATCAGATGACCAATTCATGGATGTCCACATGGCCAAAATCACCTCACCACCCATTAATGGGCTTTCTTTGTAATGCCTGACAACCCAACCATCATCAAGAAACAATAGGTAGACTACCATTGCCTAGTAGTGTCAGATTGCAGATTGTTATCTTTATCATTTGATTTTAGGAAGAGTCACAACATGAATAAAATAATATAATTCAAAATATTTTCATGCATAATATCATAGAATAGTCTTTATATTATATTGTAATGCAATGCTTATATTTTGCACCATTTCATGATTTCCATTATCATGTTTATAGCAACACAAGGCAGTAACAATTTTAACAATATTACATGTTCGCATTCATGCATCAAAATTAGCAACCATTTTCATCTAATGTCATACGCAATGCAAGTAATCTAAAGGCCATAATCATCATGAAGAACATCATGTATATATCAATCATAATATCATGATTTTAGTTACACACACATCACAATGCACCATTCATCCCAATATCATGAGATACAACAAAAGTTAATCGGGTACGTGATATAACCTCCTAGGTCAATCATCATAACTATTATACATGCATGTCTAAGTGAAAAGAAGTTAGAGATATACTCATTCCCATCTCAGTAGTGCTTAACAAAGACAGTGAAAGTGTAAAGCAACTACCATTCCATCAGTCCAATTATGATCTCACCTATGTACACATAAATGGTTGTTTTTATTGTGTAATCATTTGGATTAATCATTCATCCAAAGTTTGTGCTTTTTGCGCTCATTCTAGTTCATTTTAGTCCCATGGAATCCCTCTTTAGGATCCCTAGAGAGTGACCCAAATGTGCTAGCAAAATTGATAATGTTTAAAAAAATCAATGCTATAGAATCGATAGTGCAACGCACTACATGGTGTAGTGTGCTACACTTCTGAAAATGTTCAGAAGTGCTGACCAACAGTGTAGCACGTTGCTCTATTTCAATGTCGAATTTGAGTATTTTAGGGCTCATTTTGTTCGTCTTTCATGGCTTGACAACATCACAGAGGTTTGCTCCCATGATTACCAAAGATTTAATATCAAATCAAAGGTTTTCTATGGTGGTTTGTGAGTTAGACAACAAT
>JAJIYU010011888.1:0-14988 GCA_030144865.1 Tinospora cordifolia
TTTTACTAAACCTTAATTTTTCATTTAATTATCAAATTAAGGTTTTATTTGTTTAATTTTCACTATAACTCTAATTTTTTTTTCATGTGTTATCTCACAATTTGCACTCAATAGAATTTTGAAATTAATTTATTTGATTATTTGACAAAATTCTAGGGTATTACATCATGACCAAATTAGAAGATTTTCTAGGGGATTAGATTTAAATATCAACATGTGATTGAGTTTTCCTCATGCTTTGATATCATACACCCACTAGCTGGACGTCCAAAGGAAAGAGAAGAAAACACGCCTTTTTGCCAAAATGTAATGAGCAAGGAAAGGAATCAAAGGGGAAAGATATGAGAAAATATTTACTCTCTCTATGGGACGTCCAAGACCATTTTAGAATGGTTCTAGAAGAATTTAAATCTCTAAAATTGAATTAGAAACAAAGACTAGCAAGATCACTAGTGGGCCCACAAAAGAGATATGCACACCTGTCAAAATATGCACACTTACCATGTCCTACCTTTAGTGTTTGGAAACTTGCCCAAACAATGAGAGCTGCCCTAGCTGCCCAAAGAGCTGCCCATGGACGTCCCTTAGTGTGTTTGAAAACTATAAATACCCCCTTGTAGTGCTCACAAATCATTCATTCTAAGAGCAAGTGAAAATGCTACTAGTGTGCTCTCTTCCTTTTCTTTCTTTTCCTCTTCTTGACATCTCATTTTGTGCCTGAGGAAAGGCTTTAGTTTCAAAGTTTTAGTGATCATTAGATAGTGGTTTTGTGGAGGTTTGAAGTGACAAAAATGTGGGCAAAACACTGCTGGATTTTTGGAAACGTTTAAGCTAACGTGGAAGTTGACCTCTTAAACTCTTTTCCACATTCAAGCCATTAGCATGCTCATTCTTAATGAATTGTTTTTGAAATTTCTTTTATGTCTTGTTTCAATTTTCATTTATCATTCATGAATGTTTCAAATATGATTATCTACCTAATATCATGTATTAGTAATGTCATTCATGTTAGTATCATGTTTAGGTTATTTTTTTTTCTTTCTATACATTTGATGCATGATTATGTATGATGGAAGCAATGTTTTTGTTTTTATTTTTGAGTTTAATGCAATTTTTCGATATTTTATTTATGTTTCATGATTATGAGCTTAAAGTATCAGATTATGGCAATTTTACCAACGTACCGTCATAGTTGTTTAAGTAACATTATGAGTGTTCTTCTCTTATGATTTGTTCATAAGGTTTATGACCTAAGTGCTTGGTTGGTGGGTAAGAGTCCATAAGTTCCAAGGTCCAATGAATTTGGCTAATGCCATATTTCACTCTAAGGAGGCACTTGGTGAAGAACATCAAGGGTTGAGAAACTCTTTTGGTCTAAGATACAACTTCACACAAATTGATGATTGATACGCCTAATTTGTGCTAGTGTTTGAATTATGGATGTGTTAATGTTTTTGAATATGAAAATAGTTGTTTAAGATCCACTGAGCTTTTAGCTCACCCTTCCTTTAACATTTTTCAAGGATTTGATCTTATGAAGAAGAATGTGGAACGTCTACCTTTTAGGATTCTTTATTTTTCCATGTACGGCATGTTGCCCAAATCTTAAGAATTTTTGTTGTGTTTTCTTTATTTAAAAGTGTGAACTTTCTTTTATGATTTAATAAAGATTTGGAATTCCTTTTATCTCTTATAATGTAGCCTTGTTTAGTTTTTATGGCATGGGATATTAGGAATAGAAAGTCAAGTGTGTGTCACTTGTAAAGTAACATAGGACTCGGCCTATGGTTAAGTCCACTATTTCAACACCTGTTATGATAGCGGATGCAACTGTGGTTATGTCCACAAATGGTTAAGTCCAAATAAATGTATGAAGGTCGGGGTGTTACATTGCAGTAGATGGTACGTTTCTATTATTCAATGTTGCTGTGAAACTATTGTTGGACTCGGGTGCCTCAAAACCGTTTATTTCTAAGAAATTAGCTAATACGTTACAACTTGTGGCAAAAACACCAGCCATGACTTTGAATGTGTCCACACCAATAGAGACCACTATGACTTCAAAAAGAGTGTGTAGTTGTGACCTAAATTTGGGGATATACTCTTAAGGGTTGATTTATGTATTTTATAACTTTACCTTTCTAAAGCTATGATATCTTGGGGATGGATTGGTTAGACCAGTACCAAGCCCAAATAGATTGTCCTAAGAGACGAGTGACCATAACCCTACCTTTAGGGGAAACCTATAGAATCAATGGGGATATGTAGCGATAATTGAGGAGTCCAACCTTAGCCATGATGAACTGCTTAAGGTAGAAGAATGAGTTTGAGGAACTCCCTGAAAAACCTATTGAACTAAAGAAAAACCAAGACCTAATAGTGGTTAGTGAGTACGAGGATGTGTTTCCAAACGACTTACCCAGACTACCACCAGCCAAAGAATTAGAATTCAAGATTGAACTTTATCCTAAACCAACCCTATAGCCATACTTCCTTACAGAATGGCACCAGTAGAACTAATCGAGTTGAAGTCTCAACTCAACGAGCTCTAGGGGAAAGGCTTTATCAAGCCAAGTAAGTCACCTTGGTGACCTCTTATATTATTAGTGAAGAAGAAAGAAGGTTCCATGAGACTATGTGTCGACTACCAAAAGCTAAACCAAGCTACAATAAAAAATAAGTACCATTTATCGAGGATTGATGACCTATTCAATCAATTGACAAGAACCAGTTATTTCTCAACGATTGATTTTAGGTCGGGTTATCATCAATTGAGACTTAGGGAGTCCGACTTATACAAGACAACCTTCAAAACAAGATGCGAACACTTTGAGTTCATCATGATGCCCTTTGGTTTAACCAATGCCCAAGCAGCATTCATGGATTTAATAAACTAAGCGTTTAGCCAATATCTTGACCACTTTGTTGTGGTACTCATGGGCGACATCCTAATTTACTCAAAGACAGAAGCTAAACACTTGGAACACTTGAGAATAGTGTTGGAGATCCTCAGAAGGCACCAATTATATGCCAAGTTCAGCAAGTGTGAATTTTGGATGAAGACGATCAAGTTCTTTTGCCATGTAGTATCAACGGAAGGCATCTCTGTAGATCTTGAGAAGGTGGTCGTTGTCATGAATTGGACGCAGCTAAAGATTGTTACAAAGATTAGGAGTTTTTTAGGCTTGGCCAGATACTATAGAAGGTTCGTCCAAGATTTCTCTAAACTAGCAGAACCTATGACCAAGCTAACTAGGAAGGGAGTTAAGTTCAATTGGGATGAAAAGTGTGAATAATCATTCCAAAAGGTGAAGAAGAGATTAAGTGTGAGCCCTATCCTAGTCACTCCAACCCATGGTGTTACCTTTACCCTTTATACCGACGCATCACTAAGTGGACTAGAAGTAGTACTGATGCAAGGAAGACAAGTAGTCGCTTATGCCTTGCGATAACTGAAGGTCCATGAGAAGAATTACCCTACTCATGACCTAGAGTTAGTAGTTATTGTATTTGCCCTGAAGATTTGGAGATACTACCTATATGGTAAGAAATTTGATCTATTTTCATATCATAAGAGCTTAAAGTACATCTACACCCAGAAGGAGTTGAACCTCAGGCAATAAAGATGGATTGAGTTCTTGAAAGACTTTGATTTCCACCTACACTACCATTTGGGGAAGGCTAATGTAGTGGTTGATGCCTTGGGTAGGAAGTTTAATAAACAAAAGGAAGAAAAAGGCCAAATGTACCAGTTGATTGATGACTTTAGGCTGGGTGTGACTCTAAATGAAAAACAAGCCTACCTCTACACTATGTCTTGCCAACCAGATCTTTTTCACTAGATCGAGGATGAATTAAGCGTGCTGACTTCAGGTTAGATGCTGAGAATGTTCGAAGGCTCGGGAAAAGGATCTGTGTACCTTAGTATGGACAGAACAAGCATACTATACTGGATGAAGCTCATCAGAAAAAGTATACAATGCATCCAAGTAGAGATAAGATGTACCAAAATCTTAGAAAGGCTTACTGGTGGTGAGGGATGAAAAGAGATGTGGCTAAGCATGTTTCTAAATGCTTAACCTATAAACAAATGAAAACAGAACATCAAAAATCCTCTGGAATGTTACAACTACTCCCTATCCCTTAATGGAAGTGGGATAACATTGCCACAAATTTTGTCAATGGTTTGCCCAAGAATTAGAAAGGAGACGATATTATTTGGATGAATGTGGATCGTCTCACCAAAGTGGTTTATTTCCTACCAATCAGATCTATAGACCAAGTTAGTAAGCTCAAAAAACTATTTGTGAAAGAGATAGTAAGGTTGCATGATGTGCCCAAGACGATATTATCTGGCTAAGACTCTCGCTTCACTTCTCAATTCTGGCAGAGCCTACAGTAGGAGTTGGGCACTAAACTCACCATGAGCACTACTTTTCATCCTCATACAGATGGGCAGTCTGAGAGAGTTATCCAAACCTTAGAAGATATGTTGAGATCTTGTGTTTTGGACTTTAATGGAAACTGGAGCAAGTACCTGCATTTAGCAGAGTTTGCCAATAACAACTGTTATCAGGCTAGTATCAAGATGGCTCCATACGAGGTTCTTTATAGAAGGCCCTGTAGATCACCAACTTGTTGGGTCGAACTTGAAGATCATGTTCTTACTGGGCCAGACTTGGTGAAAGAAATGAACAACTAAGTCAAACTAATACAAAAGAGGTTGGCTATAACTTAAAATCATCTGATGAGCAATGCTAACAAGGAAGGAGACCCCTAGAGTTTCAAGTAGGTGAAAAAATATTTTTTAGAATCAGTCCTCAGAAGGGTATTAAGAGGTTCAGATTTAAGGAAAAGTTATCACCGAGATTTGTTGGACGCTTTGAAATACTTAGGAAAATCGGGGAACATGCTTATGAGTTAGAGCCACCAAACCATATGACCTCAGCCCACAATGTGTTCTACATGTCAATGTTAAAAAAGTATGAACCAAAACCCTCTCTCACATCATCCACTACGAAGAAATGAATATTCAAACAGATGCCACTTATGAAGAAGCGACAATTATAATCCTTGATCACAAGGTACAAAAACTAAGAACTAAGAATATTTCCTTAGTTAAGGAGCTGGGGAAACATCACAGAATGGAAGAAGATACTTGGAAGCTAGAGAGTGAAATGAAAACCAAGCACCCACATTTGTTTGCTAGGAACCCATGAATAAGTACAAATTTCGAGGACGAAATCCCTTTTAAGGGGGGTAGAATGTAACACCCATGAATTTTATATGAATTTCGAATAAAATATTTCATTTAAGAAATTTATAACATTTTTAGATATAAATTGTGTATACTCTAAAGTATGAAATAAATTAAATTAAAAACCTTGATATCCGAAAATAAATAATAGAAACATATATATATACACACACAGGTATGCATAAATATGATATGCGAATATAAGTATATAAAAATATTCGTTCTAGTTTAAAAAATAATATTATATAATATGTGTGTAAATAATATGTCCGTTAGTATAATGGAATATTTTATATAATAGAATGTATGAGGATTTATAAGTGTAAATCTATAACATTTTTATTTTGATATGCAAATATATATATATATTTATATCAATAATTGTATGTACAATTGGGTTAACTGGTGTTATGAATAAACATATAAACATATAAATATATAATTGTATAATATATATATATATATATATAGAAGTAAGGAAGTTATTAGCCAAAATGCTTAATAAATTGAATAATTCCTTGATTAGCAGTTTATATGTATGGGGTGCAAAAGTTAGAGATTTCTCTTGATTTCAAAATTACTATAATAATAGTACCATAATACATAATGAAGAAAATAGTGCTACAATATATCATACTAATAGAAGCAATGAAGTACTATAACGTAATAAGCAATTGTGATTTTAGTATTGCATTGAAGAAAGGAAGCAAACAAACATGTAATCCATCATATAAATAAATAAATATATATAGAATGAATTGCACCAGGCTGCGAATATATGAAGTGATTTGTGTATAGATTATAACCAAAAATGAATCTCAACAAGGTTTAAACAAAAGATTATGGAATTTCAAAAAATAAAATAAACTCTAAATACTTGATCTTAGTAATTTATATGCAAGATGAACTTGGAAATTTGCCCATAGACTTGCCACCCAGAGTTACCAATTTTTACTTCACCAAACTCTATATAAAGGACCCTTAGTGCTCTCATTCTATTCATCCTAGAGCAAGAGCATACTAGTCCCTCTTAACTCTCTCAAGCCTTCTTCTTGGCAACCTCCCCAGTTCTTGGGTAATCTTAAACTATTGTTGAGTGTTTTAGTATTTTAATTTAGTGTCCTTGAGAGTTCTTGACTGTTTAATGGAGTTCTACCAGATTTCAGATGCGTGCAAAAGAAATTTACTTTTTGAGGTGGAAGTGACTTCTCAATACCATGTTCATACATGTTTAATTTCATTTTAGTATGCATATTTATGTTTGAATAACAAGGTTTAAAAAATCAAATTTGCATGCATGTCATGAAACCATGTCATGATTAGCTTATGCATGTTTAGGTTTGTTTTAAAGCATAATGCATACTAAGTGTTTGCTTTCATGTTTTGAATGTTTATATGTTAAACATGTTAAAATTATTTTTATTAATCTTTCATGAGTATAATTTATTTATGATTCATGATTATGAGATATAATGAAAGATGTTGAAATTAAGAACCACGTATTGTTATAGTAAACATAAGGGTCATTGTGGGTGTTTTTTACATGTGATTAGTTCACATGGGTGATGTCCCAAAATACATGGAATATGGGTTAGGCCTTAAGTACAATAAAATTTGGCATAAAAAAAATGTTTTTTTTTACTCAAAGGAAGTATTTTGATAAAGAACATCAAGGGCTTTGAAACCTTTAGAAATCAAATTTACAACTATAAACAAAATATTGTTTGAAACATCTAATGATTTACAAGTGTTTAAATTTGAATGTATTATTAATTTTAAATGAGTAATTTAATGGTTTGAAAAAGATCCACAGAGTTATGTGATTACCCTTTTCGTCATATTTTTTTAGAAAATTGACTTACATGAAGACCATGAATATTAGTCTAGTTTCATTTTATTTAGAAAGTTTCTAATTTTTATCTAAGGGCATGTTGCACAAGTTTTGAATTTTTCGCTGTAATAGTTTTTCTTCAAGATTGAGTTATGTATTCAACTTTATTCAATTAATAAAGTTTATGAATTTCTTGTATCTCTTATATTATTGTCTTATTAAATTTTCAAATTTGAATTATGTACTCTTAAATACTATTAAGGCATGAAAAAATTGAAATAGAAAGTCAAGTTGTGTACTTGTAAAGTAACACTGGCCCTACCCGCCTTGTGGTAAGTCCAAATTGAAAGTCTAGGGGGTTGGAGTGCTACACCAGGCTTCTTCCATACCCTGAATTCCTATACATCCCATATCACATATAAACTGGAGTTATAGAATCTTTTCGATCTTGTGTCCTAACCAAATAAGTGTTTTGTTTTTACACATTATCAATCTCTAACCTATGTCCTAAGGTTTTATGTATTGGATCCATTGTGCCATCCTTGGCTATACCCATGTTTCTACTTAAGGCTTCTTACCTTGACCTAGGGTCTCAATCTGGTTGACTCACAACCTCTGTCTAGTCAAGACACCATTTTTTTGGCATTTTTTTTTGACTTCTAGTCAGCTTCTTGCCCTTGTATTTCCACCTTCTAATTTTCTTTTATTGAAAGTAAGGGTTGTTCTTCAACTTAGACTATGTCATATAAGTTGGTGGGACAACCTCGAAAGCGGGTGATGAGACCAAAGACTGTTTAGCAACCACACTTTCTGGGTGGGATAACCCACTTCCCTTTCAAGATTTAGCTTTACTCAGGATGAAACTTACCCACTATTAGCTCAACTTGTAGGCTTTGTATCCAAACAAAACATTTCAAAACATATATTTTCTTTTTGAAAATACTTTCTAAAACATTTTTCATAAAAACAAAAGATAGGGCATACGATTTTCCTAAGTGTGATATTACTGTAGGTATAACTTTCTAACTATAGCCCAACAACTCATGTTTAGGTTTGACTTTTTATTTTTAGCCCAAAACATCTAAATCCTAAGCTCTGTTGATACCAATGTAATTAGTTCACATGGGTGATGTTCTAAAATACTTGAAATATGGGTTAGGCCATAAGTCCAATGAAACTTGGCATAAGGAATGCCTTTTCACTCAAAAGGAGTTATTTTGATAACAAACATCAAGGGCTTCGAAACCTTTTCAGTCAAATTTACAACTGTAAATTAAAGACTTAGAATGCTAGTTTTTTAGGAAGTTTCCGTTTTATTTACAATGTAAGGGCATGTTGCCCAAGTTTTGAATTATTCTGTATAATAGTTTCCTTTCATTTAAATTGGAGTTATGTATTCTCTTTTATTAAATCGAATAAAAAATTAGAAAGTTTTCTTTTATCTCTTGTGCAATTGCCTTGTGTATTACTTAAATAAATAAAGCTTGGAATAATTAAAATAGAAAGTCAAGTTGTGTACTTATAAAGTAATACTAGCCAGCCCGGCTTGTTAAGTCCAATTGAAAGTCTCGAGGGTTGGGGTGTTACAAGTGTGGTATCAGAACCGCTCTGTGTGTGACAGAGGTGTGAGTTCTAAGGATAGGACTGCTCCCAAGGGGGTGGATTGTAATATGCCACATCGATCCGACTCTAGAGTGATGCCTGGGCCAAAAAGGCATTCAGAGTGTCTCATTCTGCTGACATATTTTCAAAGGCTCAAGTTCGAGTCTTGCTAGGGACAAACCCTACACCCAGTTAGTGGTAGCTAAGGTAGGGATAATATCGTCACGGTGGGCCCCAAGTTTTATAATCAAACTCATAATTAAGTAAAATACTCAAACTCTTGCTTGAGTTCAAATGAATGAATCAACAATGACTTGGCCCCATGGCCTAGTTTAATAAATGACCTCGAATTCAGTCACACACACCACTAACTAGGCGTCTTCGTCTCACTCCTCGACACAGAATCATGCAGTCACTCTCACCATTAATGTTTGGATGACCAGGACATTACTTTGTGTTGTTTTCTTTCTTATATCATCCCAATAAAATATCAGAGTGCAGAAACATAACCAAAAATATCATGCATAACAAGAGCATAGGGATGATATGTCTAAAAATAGTAACAACCATATGATCAAACTCATAATTAAGTAAAATACTCAGACCTTGTGTCAGAGTTCAAATGAATGAAATCAACAAAGACTTGGCCCCATGGCCTAGTTTAATAAACAAAAACATGAATCAAATGCAGGTCCCATGCCCTACAATTGAAAGTAGTAAATGTTCTACTAACTCCTACTCATCCTCAATAGTGAGAACATCAACACTACAAAGTTTATCTTTGTCGCTTATCAACGCCCATGTCTTCAAAGGATACTTGAAAAGAAATTAGTGGGGGGGGTGAGTTCAAGAGCCTAGTGAATCTTACACAAAACATCTCGAATATTATAATAGTTAAAATACAAACATGCAAACACTTATAATACATTAAGCATTTCAAAGATTTAATTGTTTTAGTTAACGTCAAGACCAAAAGGGTTTCTTTTATCGGTATTCCAACTTAGGTTTGGAGTACTCAATGTAATGCTCAAAAGCCTGTTACACACTCCAAAACCCTATATCGAGGTTGATGTCTTACTCAATCATCAAACTAGGGAGTGAAGTCTCACTTAGACTCACAATCCCATTTCAAACAAAGACCCACCTAGGGTTAGGAATAAGTATGATGATACGGGACCTAACCATAGTATCCTCATCACTGTGTCGGTACATGGTTCATTCACTTAATCATCTTAAATTAGTGAGCACAAGCATTTTCACAATTTCACTATCTAATATACATGGCAATGGATATAATTGAACATTTAGTCATGCTTATAGTCACATTGAACATGCTATTTGTAATACCCTAAAAATTATGTACTCAATTAAATGAAATTTATCATTTATTCAGTGAAATTTGGGTGCAAAATGAAATCGGGCTCATTTCAAGGCTAAATTTGGCAAGTTCTGAAAGTCTTATTTAGTGATCCTTAGGGATCCAAAACAACTTAAAATGAAGCAAAGTGACTTGAAGCAACCAATTAAACAACATATCTAAAAAGTAGTTCAATTAGTCAAGAATAGGGCTTTCATTTGCCAACCACCATTTAGGGGATCCAAATTTACAAAGAATTTGCATTTAGGGTACTTCGGGGAATCGAAATGACCCAAAACGAAATGGGATGACATAAATTAACAAATAATTAACATATCCAAATATCAGAACAATTGGCCAAGATTTAGATTTTCATTTATTTAGTGACCTCAATAGGTTCTAAATAAGGAAAGTTTTTGAAGGAAAATCATTTGGGGCCAAACTATACATTAAAATTTGCATTAGATTCAAGTAATTCCAAAATTATAGGTTATAAAGCACAATTCTTTGTAAAGAGGGAGATATTAATTTTTATTTGATTTTTGTGAGCCTATGAAGTCATGGCCACTCTAAGCATATGCAAGTAACATGGGTGGAACACCATGATCATGTGCACCCTCACCCTACCCAAAGCTCCATGGGATGTTTCCATTGTTTGAACCCTCAAAGAATGATCCCATGCACCACACAATTGATCAAGTACGCTCAAACCTATGGGATGTATCACCTAATGAGAATCCATGAAGAGTAATTCCATGCACACCATGCTTGATCATGTGTACCACGCCCATTTAGGTTAAAACTGGCCATGCAAGTGTATGTGTGTGTTTGCACACATGTGAGCAACTAACTTAGAAGTTTTTAATACTCAAAATGAGCTAACCCTAGTCATCACCCTTGCTGACAACCCAAATTAGAGGCCTCCTGAAAAGGAAACAAGGGTGGCGCCAAAATGAGATATACAAAGTATTCATATTAACCTTACTTGATGAACACTCATAAATAAATAGGAAAGTTTCTATGGTTATTAGATTAGGGTAGATATGGGACGTCCTTAATTTTTAGAAAAAAGTCTCAAAGTTGATTTGTGTTCACACTTGGGATTGGAAACCCTAAACGATCTCTTGCCTAATTAACTCAAAGCCACCCCCTATGAGTTTGGAAACATGCACAAACATGGTGTGCTACCCTAGCTACCCAAGACGTCCCCATAAACTCATGAAAAATCTATATAGAGCCCCTCGAGGCTCTCATTCCACTCATTCCAAGAATAGGAGTTGAGATTTTCTCTTATTCTCTTCTAAGCCCTCTTCTTGGCATCACTTTTTACTTTTCTGTTCTCTTGCTCATAAGTGAGAAGTTTCAATTTTAGTAGCGTATTGAATTATTTTGAGTGATTTTGTTGGTGTTTAAAAGTGCTAAAATATTAGGAATCCTTGCTGAAATTTTTGGGAGAAAATATCATAAGGTAGAAGTGGCTTCTAGAACACCCTTTGTTCTTATTCAAATTTGTAGAATGTTCATTGCTTGTGTGATTTCTTTGAAGACAAAAGGTTTCAGTTTCAGCATTTTAAAACCTATTTTCAGTTTTAAATTTGATTCATGTTTATGCATTCATCATAACTCATACCATGTTAGTATCATATTTAGGCTTTATTTCATAATATGACACATGATTTTGGACCTTCCATACTTGATTTTCAGTTTTGATTATGATCTGAATTTTATTTTTCATAGTTAATATTCTGAAATTAGTTTTTATGAATCATGGACATGAGATTAACATAAGAAGATGGTGATAATAACTATGTATCATCATAGTAAACTTGTGGGATTACTATGGATGTTCTTTTCATATGGGTTTAAGACTAAAGTACTTGGTTGGTGGGTAAGTGTTCCTAAGTTCCAAAAGTCCAATGAAATTGGCAAAAACATGCCATATTTCACTCTAAGGAAATACTTTGTTAAGAACATCAAGGGCCTTAAAACCCTATTAATCTAAATTTCAACTTGAAATAATTTGATGCTTGAAACACCTAATTTATGTAAATAATTGAATTATGAATGTGTTACTAGTTTGAATATGAATAATGGTTGTTTGAAAAGGATCCACTGAGCTTTGTGCTCATCCCTTCCTCTCTTATTTTTTAAGAAATTGATCATTGTCATGGATGCTAAACAAAAGACATTTTCTTTTAAATTTTTTGAAAAGTTTAAGTTAGTCATGTGGCTATGTTTTTTTTTTTATTATGGCATTGTAATAGCTTAATTAGAAAGTTACGTATTTTCATTTTTATTATGAATAAAAGAATTTGAATTTTCTTTATCACTGAAATAATTGCTTTGATTGTTCACAAACCAAAATTTTGTATCCTTGAATTTACACTAAGGCATGAGGTATTGAAAATAGAAAGTTAAGTGTGAGTCACTTGTAAAGTAACATGGACCCAATTTACCAAATGGTTAAGTCCACTATCAAAGAATAGTGATTATGTCTAATGCTCAAAAAATATGGGGTTAGGGTGTTACACTATTCATCACATTACATGCACAACCTGGATTCTAAACTGGAACATACATTCACACAAGGTATGGCATGCTATAAATCCACACAAGGCAAGACAAGCACTCATTTGATATGCATACACTCCTAGCTTGTTTCTAAATAACGAATAAAAATAAACGTACAATTGTGTTTCATATTTTAACCAAAATACTATTAAAAAGTTTTAGGTAATTCTTTCCACATGTTGTTACATTCTTCTTATTCTAACTATCGCCTTAGTCATTACAAATTCTCAACCTAGTAGTTTAAAATGCAAATCCTCGTCAGTATAAGTATTCGCACTGTTCTCAACCCCTAAAATCATTATGAAGTGATCCAAAAGATATATGATACACAAATAGATCATAACTTTCAAATACTATAGTGGTTATAATTTCATGTGCGAAAAGTTCGATAAACTAATTATTTATCGTGTTACCGTGGTACTCCCAGCGTCACTGTGGTAAAGCGAGGTTATTGTTGCATTTTTCCCATTTCCCTTGTACTTGAAACTTTTACATATCACATTCGCAATTTGAGGTTAATTATTTTAGTGGTTAAAATCGTTTTATACCTTTCCATTAATCGTTCTTCTTTCGATAAACCTTACAGAATGCCTTTATGTTCTTTTTGTGCACTATTATGCCAGGAAAATGATTATTGCAAAATAGTCAAATAGTTGTATTGGTTTTGAGCACACCAAACACAAAATATAATGAACAGCGGACGTTATATGTAATACGTTGAAAAAATTTGTACAAAATGAAATGAGATGATTCCCTTCAATTATATGTGTAATTAATTCAGTGGAAGTCCATTTGCTTTGAAGAGTCTCAATGAAAATGAGAATAAGGAAATGAGATGAAACAAAGATAAATTTATAAATATTGAAGTGCAACATTATTGAGGCCTAAATGATAAGTGAAATTAATTCATTAGAAGTTCATTTAATTTGTTGATGTAGGCATCATAAGAAGGGAATTAGAAACATGCCAAGAGCATGGTTTTGTAATAGACAAAATAGAAACAAATGAAAATTAGAAACATTTACACACACATGGTGGGACTTCCAAAAGAACATGAATGAGAAAAGATGGAAAAATAGAAAGTTCCCAATGTATACACTAGAAATTGATTTAGAAGGTTTCCTATGCACACAAAGGGATGTCCATATCTTTGCTAATCCATATTAGAAAGAATCCCAAAATGTTGCTAAACCATTTTGGAAAGATGATCATGAGCATACCAAGAAAATAGAGAATGGAAGTTTCCAATATTAGAAGGTTGCCCATGAGCACACCAAGGCATCAAGAATAGAAGTTTCCATGAGAATCCTATGCTATCTTGACGCACAACAGAAATAAGCAACTATAGAGGGTGGTCCCAAACCGTACACTAGAGAATGAAATGGAAACTTCCATGCTTGCACATGCCCAAACTATGTTCACACAAGAAGAAGGAAACCCTAAATTGTCCAAGCCTTGTTATGCAAGTCTTGCTGACCATGTGTGCACCACAAGGGAAAGAACCAAAATAGAACGTTGCCCATGCTTGTTGATTTTGTGCGCACCATGGAAATGGGAAGGAATCCTATTCTATCCATGGCGCACAAGATGAGAGAATACATTAGAAAATGGTCCTAAATCACCCAAAACGTGCACAAGAGAGAAGTAGAAAGATTCCTTGCCAATCCATGTGCTTATGCAGAAAAAGAAAACAAATCTTCACTCACAAAAGAATCGAAGAATAGAAGTTGCTAAACATTGTGCACTTTCTCATAGCTTGACATCCAAAGAATTGAGAGGGGAAGTTGCTAGGCTAAGTTTGTGCACAAAAACAAAGGAAATTCCATGAGATTGATGCCCAAACCAAATTAGCAAGTGAACAAGTGTTTACACGTGAGATTGAAACTAAATAAGACTTAAAAAGCTTGTGTTCAAACATGAATAGGAAACTCTAATGGTCCCACTTGCCCAAATTGTGTGCACACTCACTCCTCAAATGCCAAAATGTCCACACAAGAGAGATGAAAAGTTGCTATGCGAGCACACTTAAGACCATCCCCTAATGCTTGGAAAGCTCTATATAAAGACCCTATATGTTCTCATTCTCTTCATCCCAAAGCAAGAGTTGATAAGATCCCTCTTGTTTTCTCTAGCCTCTCTCTTGCTAGCTCTTTTAGTTCTTGAGTATTCTTGAACATGCTTGAGTAATCTTGTGTGAAGTTTCAGTGTTCTTGAGTGTTTTAGAGTAAGAAAGTGTAATACCCCAGAATTTTGTCAAATAATTTAAAATAAATAAAATAAGTCAAATAAATTAATTTCAAAGATTTTAAGAAATTTTGGGTGCAAGTGGTGGGTTGGCACATGAAAAATAAAATAAATTAGAGATATAGT
>JAJIYU010011889.1:0-14952 GCA_030144865.1 Tinospora cordifolia
CACCGCTAACACTCGCCACACGGTAAACCCCCCCCCCTTCGGCCCCCCCGACTGATTCTACCACCGAGGCCAACGATAGACAATAACTCCCCCCCCCCCCCCCCGAACATAGCTTACAACTTTCATCGTATCATCCTAAGGATTCTTGCAGTTTTAGAGAATCCACCCACAGGAAAACCAGGAACGAAGAGCTTTCCCCCCCCCCCCTTTTCTATTCAACTCTTTAGTCTTAAAAATGCTGGTTTTAAGAATGAGTGATTACCCTTCTTCAACCCTTACTGCCCAACCTGAGAGCGGACAACTAATGTGTTCCACTTATTGAATAGGGTTTTATGGTCGATCTGCGACCCCTGGATGTCGAAGGCGTCCTTGGGGTGATCTCGTAGTTCTTATGGGGTGGAGATAATGGGGTCAGTCCATGGATTTTCCTTCCTTTTGCCACATTTCGCTCAAAGGGTTAAAGGGAGATAGTGCATGAAGGTGTTCGCAAGGGCCAACTTGATCCTCTTCCCCAGAGATCCCAGATGAGGGAACCCTAGGAGAGCCGCAGACTCTAACTATCGTCCATGTACGATCCATACTAGATTTGACCAACTACCCATCATACCTCTTTTACATTCTTGATATCCCATCTTTGTCTCAGTAGAGTCTTTCAGTGGCATGTTTCGGTCATCTTTTCCATTACATAGAAAGAGTGAGCCACTGGTTCAGGTACAAGATATTATCATTATCGCTTGGACAATTAGACATCCAACCTGTAATCGCAATGACCCATCTATTCCCTCATACTGTCAGGAATAGCGGGGCGAATTTTCGTACTAACTTCCTTCCTTACAGCTTATGAGCTACTTGGAGAAAGTGCTCTTAAGAGTATGATACTCTTTTTATACACCTGTAATCAACTAGGGGAAGGCTCCCCCAACCCCCCTCTCTCCCTCTGATCGAGCTCGTGTTGTCCTCCTCCTTAAGAGAAGTCCATCCTTGTCCCTTGCTTCTATCATACAAAACTCCTGTACAAACAAGAGGCCTTTCCTTCTAGCTCTTTCTACCTTTCCTTATATGCATACGAGAAAGAAAACCTCCTAAAATGATAATTGAAATCACAGAGGAGATTGTATTCTTAATTGAAAGCGTTATATCTTCAAAACCTCCTTCTCAGCAATAGTACATGATTTCAGGTGCGACACCTGATGCGGGCTGAAGTGCTCTGTGGGGTGGCCGCCCCTATCCTTTTCCTTACGTCTCTCCTTTCGAGTAGCCCATACACTTGGAGGGGAGAGGCTATACAGAGTGGGATAAAGATATAAGGCATTAGTTCTACTGGTGCCATTCTGTAATGAGGTATGGCTATAGGGTTAGTTCCAGGGTGAAGTTCAATCTTGAATTTTAATTCTCTAGCAGGTAGTAGTCTGGGTAAGTTATTTGGAAACTCGTCCTCTTACTCAATAACTACTGCTAGGTCTTGGATTTTCTTTAATTCAATAGGTTCTTCTTTAGAGAGTTCTTTGAATTCGTTCTTCTACCTTAAGTAGTTCATCATAGCTAAGGTTAGATTCCTTGGTAGTCATTGCATGTCTCCATTGGTTTTATAAGCTTCCCGCAAAGGTAGGGTTATGGTCACTTGTCTCTTAGGACAATCTATTTGGGCTTGGTACTGGTCTAAACAATCCAACCCAAAGATTACATCATAGCCATAGAAAGGTAAAGTACATAGATCAACTGTTAAGAGTTTATCCCTAAACCTTAGGTTACAACTACACATTCTTTTTGAAGTCGTAGTGGTCCTTATTCGTGTGAGCACATTCAAAGTCATGGGTAGTGTTCTTTTCACAAGTTGTAACCTATCAACTTGTTTCCCATAAATAAATGATTTTGAAGCACCCGAGTCAAACAATAATTTCATAGCAACATTGAATAATAGGAACGTACCTTCCGCTATAGGGACTAGGTCTTCTTAAGTCTCAATAGCAAACATTATGGCTTGGTTCTACCCATGATTGGCATTTTGTTGTTGTTACTTGACTTGAGGACAATAGTTTTGACCTCATCCCTGAGTCTTCTGATGTTGCTGGGGAGCCTAACTAGTGCAGTTGGTCAATTTCTTGCTATATGGCATCTTTGCATGCACACGTAGCACAACCCTTGTCTCTTTGCTTGCTCCATTGACTTGTCTTTATTCTGCTCCTGTCCCTGTGGTGCATTCCCACCATTCTTACATTTTTTTCAGTTCTTTGATTATTTTCATTCTTGGGCCTCTTATTCTTCCCCATAACCCTTTGTTCCAAGTTGAGTTCTAGTTATAGAATTAGGGCCTTTTCTACGATGTCTTTGTAAATCTTTAGGCCTAGAGTCTTCACTATCTTTCGGATCTCCATCTTAAGACCTTGTGCAAATTGATTGGCTTTCCTTTTCTCTTCCATAATCAGATCTGGTGAGAATTTGGCTAGTTCAGTGAACTTTCTCTCATATTCAGCTACAGTCATGTCCCTTTGATTCAGTCGAATAAAGTCCTCATGCAGCTTTCTCAAAGTCGCTTTCGAAAAAAGCTTTTCATAGAAGATCTCTATGAAGTGCTCCTAGCTCATAACATCAATATCTATATTACGGTCCATCCTCATCACTCGCCACCAACTTCTGACTGGTCATTTGAAGTGTGCGTGGCCAGTACCACCCGTCTTAATCCAGTTACCTTTAGTACATTGAGAATTTTCTTCATCTCTTGGTACTAGTGGTCTGCCAAGATGCAATCTATAGTACCATCAAATGAAGGAGGGTGGAGCTTCTGTAGCTTTATCAACATCTTCCTCTATTTCTCATCATCTAAACCCTCTTGAGTCCTCTGTCATTCAGGATCTTGGACAATTGGTGCTGGCCCTTGAGGCTATGGAACCACCTGAGGGATTATCTGTGGGAGTGCTATCAACAGTTGATCCAACACCCTTTGCGATATCTCGTTCATCGTGGCTTCCATCCGTGCCTCCATTCTAGTAGGCACTTCTTGTTCCCGTTGCCCAGTCTCACAAGAGGTGGTGGATCAGGTTGCGTACTTCCTTATTCCAATCATTTTCTACAATTCGTGTAGGTTATCAGTATTTGCCTCATCAATCGTTTGTACTATCATAACTCTAGATTCATGTCTCTAGGTTCTCGATCTGCTCAGTGGCCTAAAAGTTTTTCGTCTAGGTTATTTTCATGCATGGGTATAGGATTTGGTCTCAAAGTAGATAAATAATAAAACATGCATATCATATATTCATACAATCAAGCTAGCATAGCAAGGTTCCAAGCTTTCACCTAAGCTTTCAGGTTCAAGTGTCCCATACCACTCTACCCCTTCCACTTAGGCTTTCACCTAGAATAGAGCTGCACCCAAACAATTTTGCAAATTGCTTGATAACTAAGGTTTTCGAGCACACTAGACTCCACCGTCCCATACCAATGAGCATAGAAAAACCCATTTTGCTAGAGTTATCGATCATTCACCATGTTATATAGAAACCAAAAGATATAGAAGCTTCCCGGTCCCGTTTCCTGATCAAACAATTTTTTGTTTTCACACAAGTTTCAGTCTCTAGCCTATGTCCTAAAGATTTATATTTTTGATCCATTGTGCTACCCATGGCTACACCACGTTTCTACCTAGGGTCTTTTCTCTGGACCAAAAGTTCAATCTGGTTGACTGACAACTTCTGTCTAGTCTAGATACCACCTTTGGCATCTTTTTCGATTCTAATCAGTTTGTTGCTCTAATTTTTTACCTTCTAATTTCTTTTATAAAAAGTAAACGTGTTCTTCAACTCAGACTATTCGTACAAGCTGGTGGGACGACCTCTAGATTGTGTGACGAGACCAAAGTATGCTTAGCAATCGCGCTTTCTAGGGTGGGATAACCCACCTCGATTTCGATGTTTAGCATTACTCGAGACAAGGCTACCTACTATCAACTCAACTTGTAGTCTTTGTATCCGAGCAAAACATTTCAAAAACATATACTTTCTTTTTGAAAACACTTTCTAAAACATTTTTTTTTCAATTTTAAAAAATAGAGGTAGGGCATTAAAATTTCAATTCAATCCAATGTGAAACCCTAATTCGAGTTTCTAATTCTTGTCAAGCAACTAATGTTTGACTTTTTATTTCTAGCCTAATGATCACATGTTTAGGCTTGACTCTCTATTTTTAGCCCAAGACACCTAAAGTTTAGGCTCTAAACCACCCTTGTAACACCCCAACCCCCAAGAAGTAGGTTTAAGCTCAACTGCAAGGCAGGTTAGGTCCTATGTTACATTTACAAGTACACAACTTGCATCTCAATTCCTTTATTCTAATACTTATTGAAATACTCATAAATAAACTTCCATTAAGTTTAATACTGAACAAGATAATGCAAGTGAATAAAGGAAAACTTCAAATCTTTATTCATTCAAATAAAATAAAAAGATTACATTCTTGAATCAAGTCCAAAGATTGAGTACATAACTCTAAAATTCAGCGAAAGTCTTTAATTCAAAATTGGAGCATTATGCCCTCACAATATAAACTTTTTAAAAGTAGACTTAAAAAAAAAATACATATTCTTCATGTAATTCAATTTTCTAAAAAATAGAATGAAGGGGTGAGCACATAGCCCAGTGGATCATACATTAAACAATTAAGTTACTGTTTCAAATCAATAGCACATCCAAATTCAAACACTTTCATGCATTAAAATGATTCACACAACTTTTTTGTTGAAGTTGACATTAAGACTGAAAGGGGTTCTACTCCCTTGATGTTGTTAATTTAGATACACCTTTTTAGGGTGGAAAGACATTTCTTTGTCACTTTCTATTGGATGCCACATACCAAGTATCCCTTAGTTGCGTTCTGTAACTACACACTTCAAGCATGTGTTAAGAACACCCATAGCACCTATACGGGTCACTATGATAGTACATGGTTCTTATCTTCAATTTCTTATATTTAAGATCACACAATTATAAAAGAAATTCAAAATGTAAATTTCAGAATTTTTAACATCAAAGAAAATATGAAAACATCACATAACATATTTGAAACATTGAATTAAATCCTAAATATTGGTTCTAAGCATGGCGTGCTCTCATGAGTAATTAAAGCATAAACATATGCTAAACTAAAATCAAAATATGATTAAACATGCTTAAACTAAACTAAAAATACACTGAAAATTAGAATTTAAACAAGCATGAACATGCTAAAAATTTGAAAGAGCAAAGTAGAAGTTCAAGAAATTCCCTCCACCTTAATAATTGTTCTCCCAAATTCAGCAAGGGTTCCCCAACATCTTAGGACTTCCAAACACCAACGATATCACTCAAATCGACTCACTATAATACTGAAATTGAAGCTTCTCACTTATGAGCACAAAAGAAAAGAGAAGTGAGAAGAGATGCCAAGAAGAGGGCAAAAATAAGCAAAGAGGGAAGTGTCGACTCTTTGCTTTGGGGTGAGATGAATGTGAGCAAGAGGTGGTATTTATAGGTGTTCATGAGCACAAGGAGAACGGTTTGGGTAGCTTTGGCAGCTCACAAAGTTGGGCAAGTTTCCAATCCAAGGTGGATGGCTAGGCTCGAATAGGGCAAGTGTGCTCATGGGCCCACTTAAGCTTGTCAAATTCTCATGAGCTAACATTTGATTCTCTAGCCTATTTCTTAATTAATATTAGAGAATATTTTTAGACTTGGAATCATGCTAATCTCAGTTGGGACATCCTCCTTTTGATAGGATCTCACCCCTTTACCTCATAATTTTCAGGAAATTGACTTGCATGAAGACCATGAATATTAATTAATTTCTTTTAGAAAATTTCTAATTGTAAGGGTATGTTGCCCAAGTTTTGAATTTTTCGCTATAATAGTTTTTCTTTAAGATTGAGTTATGTACTCAACTTTATTCAATTAATAAATTTTATGAATTTATTTTATCTCTTGTATTATTGCGTTATTAAATTCCTAAATTTGAATTATATACTCTTAAATTCTATTAAGGCATGAAAAAATTTGAGATAGAAAGTCAAGTTGTGTACTTGTAAAGTAACACTAGCCTGATCTGCCTTGTAGTAAAGTCCAAATTGAAAGTATCGAGAGTTGGAGTGGTACAAGTGTGGTATTAGAGCCGCTCTGTGTGTACCAGAGGTGTGAATATTGAAGACAAGATTGTTCCCAAGGGGGGTGGATTGTAATATCCCACATCGGTCTGAGGGTGTCTCATTGTGCCAAGTGCTTTTGGGAGACTCAAGTTCGAGTCTTCCCAAGAATAAAACCCTGCACCTAGTTGATGGTGGCTAAGGTAGGGACAATATCATCACGGTGGGCCCGGGTTGTTTCAACTATTCTAGAGTGAAACTACTTGAAAAGTGTAATATCCTAAATTCTCTATACTCAATTAAATGAAATATATCATTTATTCAATGAAATTTAGGTGCAAAATGAAACCAAGCTCATTTCGGGGCTAAATTTGACAAGTTTTCAAAGGTTTCATTTGGTGATCCTTAGGGACACAAAACAACCTGAAATGAAGTAATCTGAAATAAACCAACTAATTGGACAACATATCCAAAAATTAGAACAATTGGTTAAGATTAGGGTTTTCATTTGTCAAACGCCCTTAAGGATGTCCAAATTAGAAAGAATTGACATTTAGGGTACTTCAGGGGATCGAAATGACCTGAAACGAAACGAAATGACATGAACTGACAAAATGAATGACATATCCGAAAATTATAACAACTAGCCAAGATTTAGATTTTCATTTGCCTAGTGACCTCACCTTGAGGGAAAATCACCTTAGGCCAAACTATACCTTAAAATGTGCATTAGGTTCATGTTCTTCCTAAACTATAGGTTATAAATCATATTTCTATGTAAATAAGGAGATATTAATTTTTATTTGATTTTTGTAAACCCATGAAATCATGGCCACCCCCGCTTGATATTGTACACCCACACCCACTTAAGCCAAAATCGGCTCAACCACATACATGTGTGTGTGCACACATGTGAGAAACCCTATTTAGATAGTTTCTTGGAACTAAGATGAACATCTTTGACCATTATATGGTGTCCCCTCAAATTTGATATTGTACATCCATGCTTGATGTCCAAGAAATAAGAAAATGGGAAAATATTCCTTGTGTGTTTGTGGAGTGAGCAAGCAAGGAAACCAAAAAGGAAAGTTGTCATGATCACAAAGGGGACGTCCCATTTGAATTAGAATATGATTTAAACCTCTTTTGTGTTCACACATAGTTAGAAAGCAAGATTGTACTCATATCTTTTGAATTAGAAAGCCATAGTGGTCTCACTTGCCAACCATGAACACACTTGCCCTCTTTATGCAAACCATCCCCTTTATGTATAGAAACTTGCCCAAATTTTTGTGAGCTGCCTAAGGCTGCCCGAGGATGTCTCATATGCTCTCATGAACATCTATATAAACCCCCTTGCTCACTTTCATCTCATCCCAAAGCAAAAAGTTGACACTTCCCTCTTTGCTTGTTCTTGCCCTCTTCTTGGCACCTATTCTCACTCTCTTTTCTTTCTTGTGTGAGAAGTTCTTATTTTAGTGTTTTAGAGAGTTGTTGAAGTATTTTTGTTAGTGATTAGAAGTTCTTGAAGTTTTAAAAGTGGTGGATAAGGGGAACCTCTGCAGGATTCTATAAAGAAACTTGAATTAAGGTGGATAGGATTTCTAGAACTCCTATTTTACTACTTCAAGCTTTTAGTGCATTCTTGTTTTCAATTTTTTCCATGTTGTTTTATAAATTTCAGCATGTTTAAATTTTAGTTTGGAGCATGTTTGATCATATTTTAAATTCAGCTAGCATGTTTTTATATTTCAATTCATACATGATAGCATAACATGCTTAGAAACTATACTTAGGCTTATTTTTTAATTTTCAAGTATGTCATGTATGTTTTTCATGTTCTCTTGATTATTAAATTCTGATATTAATTATTATGATATTGCTTCATATTTATTTGAAATTAAATATGAGAAAGTGAAGATAAGAACCATGTACCATCATAGTAGTCTAAGTGATGCTATGGATGTTCTTTACATATACTTAGTGTATATGAGTAACATCACTAAGTGTGGATGTGTTTTAAAATACTTGGAATGTGGATATGTGATCCTTATTTCCAATGGAATGTAACAAGATGAATTGTTATTCCATCCAAGAATAAGAGTATTTAAATGAAGAACATCAAGGGATTAAACACCCCTTTCGGTCAAATATACAACACTAACAAGATATTGTTTGAAACGCTTAATGCTTGTAAGTTATTGAAATTGGATGTAGTTTTGATTTAAATTAGTAGTTTGATGAATGATCCACTAGGCCATGTGCTCACCCCTTCCTTTTATTTTTCAAGAATTTGAAATGCATGATCAAACTTGCTAAGGGATTAGAAAGTTTTTACGTAAGGGCATATTGACCAAATTTTGAATAAAGACTTCCACTAAATTTTACTTTTAAATTTTAGAGTTATGTACTCCCCTTTCCATTATTTGAATTTCAAGCATGTATCCATTTATTTTATTTAATAAATAAAGATTGAAGCTTTTCTTTTATCTCTTTTGTAATAGTCTTATTAGATTAGAATTAAATTATTTGGGTTGTGTACTCATTGAGAAATAATAAGACTTAAGATAATAGAAAATGATGTAAGTTGTGTACATATAAATGTAACATTGGACCCAACCCGCCCTGTGGTTGAGCTTGAACCAGTCTCTTGGGGTTGGGTTGTTACAAAAAACATGCTTGATTTGTGCATATGTATGTCATATGAAACCAAATCTTGTACCCAAAAATAAAAAGAACCTAGAAGCATAAACTGTTAGGCCAATGAACAAATCGAGAACTTAGAGACATAAATCTAGAGTCATGATAATACGAACGTTTGACAAGACAAATACTGACAAGGTGTTAAATTTGTAAACAATAGCTGGAACAAGAAAAGATGCTACATGATCCACCACTTCTGACGAGACAAAATAGAGGGATCAACCTGTTGGTATGGAAGCGTGAATGAAAAACATGATGAATGAAGTCACTCGGAGGATCTTAGACCAGATCATCAAGGCATTGCCTCAAATGATACCTCAGGTGGCACCATAGCCATCGGTACCAGAATCGATTCCCATGCCGCAGCTAGTGCATGTACTTGAGGTTCTGGATCATCAAAGGGCTCAGGAAGACATAGAAGATAAGAAGCTGAGGAAGATGTTGATGGAGTTACAGAAACTTTGCCCTCCTTATTTTGATAGTACCTCAGACTGTATCATTGCTAATCACTGGTACCAAGAAATAGAAGACCATTTAAATGTACTTAAGGTGATAGGATCACATAGAATAGCGCTGGCCACGCACAACTTCAAGGGATCAGCCAAAACTTGGTGGTGCATGATGAAGATGAATCCTAACACAAATGTTGAAGCAATGAGCTAGAAAAAGTTCATGGAGATTTTCTACAAAAAGTTCTTTCCTAAAGCGACACTAAGTAAGCTACAAAAAGAATTTGTCTAGCTAAATTAGAGGGACTTGACTATAGCCGAATATGAGACAATGATCACTGAACTAGCCAAATTCTCGCCAAAACTGATTAGGGAAGAGATAATGAAGGCCAATCATTTTGCACAGGGTCTCAAGATGGAGATTTGAAAAATAGTAAGGACTCTTGGCTTGACATCTTGGAAAAGGCCCTAACTCTAGAACAAGAGCTCAACCTAAAACAAAGGTCAAGGGAGAAGAATAAGAGGCCCAAGAATGTAAAAAAAATCAAGGGGCTCAGAAGAAAAGCAAGAGTGGTGGGAAGGCACCATAGAAATAGGGGCAGAAAAAAGATGAGTCAAGGGAGCGAGCAGAAAGACAAGGGTTATGTTGCATGTGCAGACAGAGAGGCCATATAGACAGAAATTGCCTGACTGCACCAGCTTAGCTTCCCCAACAATAATAGAACACTCAAGGAGGAAGTCAGAATGATCGTTCTCAAGTCAGGCAATAACAACAGAGCGCCAATCAAGGGCAAAACCAGGGTTGTGGTTAGAACTAGGCCAGAATGTTTGTTGTTGAGGCCTAGGAAGATCAAATCCCTACACTAGAAGGTACATTCCTATTCAATGTTGCTGTGAAACTATCGTTTGACTCAGGTGCCTCAAAATCCTTTATTTCTAAGAAACTAGCTGATAGGTTACAACTTGTGACAAAAACACTACCCATAACCTTGAATGTGTCCACACCAATAAGGACCACTATCACTTCAAAAAGGATGTGTAGTTGTGACCTAAGATTTGGGGATAAACTCTTAACGGTTGATCTATGTACTTTATCTTTTTATGGGTACTATGTAATCTTTGGGATGGATTGGTTAGACCAATACCAAGATCAGTTAGATTGTCCTAAGATGCAAGTAACCATAACCCTACTTTCGGGGAAAATCTATAGAATTAATGAAAATATGAGGAGACTAAAGAAGAGTTCAACCATAGTCATGTTAAATTGTTTGAACTAGAAGGATGAGTTAGAGAGACTCTCAGAGGAGGACTTTGTTGAACAGAAGAGAATCCAAGACCTAGCAATGGTTGGTGAGTATGAAGATGTGTTCCCAGATGACTTACATAAACTACCACCTGCTAGAGAATTAGAGTTCAAGATTGAACTTCACCTTGGAACCAACCCCATAGCCATACCTCCTTACAGAATGACTCTAATAGAACTGATCGAGTTGAAGTCTCAACTAGATGAGCTCTAGGGGAAAGGCTTCATCAAGCCGAGTGAGTCATCCTGGGGAGCTCTTGTATTATTTGTAAAGAGGAAAGATTGTTCCATGAGACTATATATCAATTATAGGAAGCTAAACTAAGCAACAGGTAAGAATAAGTACCCCATACCGAGGAGTGATGACTTGTTTGATCAATTGAGAGGAGCCACTCATTTCTCAGAGATAAATCTTAGGTTAAGATATCACCAATTGAGAATCAAGGAGTCTGACATATACAAGACAACCTTCAGAACAAGATATGTACACTTTGAGTTCACCATGATGCCCTTTGGTTTGACTAATGCCCAAACAATATTCATGGATTTGATAAACCGAGTGTTTAGACAATACCTTGATCAATATGTGGTGGTATTCATGGATGACATCCTAATTTACTCTAAGTCAGGAGTTGAACACTTAGAACACTCGTAGATAGTGTTGAAGACCCTTAGAAGGCACCAATTATATGTCAAGTTCAACAAGTGTGAATTTTGGATGAAGACGGTCAAGTTCCCTGGCCACGTAGTATCAGTGGAAGTCATTTTTGTAGTTCCAAAGAAGGTGGAAGCTATAATAGACTGGAAACAACCAAAAAGAGTTATAGAGATTAGGAGTTTTTGAGGCCTAGTTGGATACTATAGAAGATTCATTCAAGACTTCTCCAAACGAGCAGAGCCAATGACTAAGTTAACTAAGAAAGGCGTTAAATTCACTTTGGATGAGAAGTGTGAACAATCATTCCAAGAACTAAAAAGGAGATTGACTTCGACCCTATCTTATGTCTTGTATACAAATGCTTCACTGAGTAGACTGGGAGCAGTATTGATGCAAAAGAAGCAAGTGGTCACTTATGTTTCACGACAACTGAAGGTCCATGAAAAGAATTACCCTACTCACGACCTAGAGTTAGTAGCCATTGTATTTGCCCTCAAGATTTGGAGATACTACCTTTATGGTGAGAAATTCGATCTATTTTCAGATCACAAAAGCTTGAAGTATATCTACACCCAAAAGGAGTTGAACCTTAGGCAACGGAGATGGATGGAGTTCTTGAAAGACTTTGATTTTCAACTACACTACCATCCGGGGAAGGCCAATGTGGTGGCCGATGCCTTAAGTAGAAAGTTCAACAAACATGAGGAAGAAAAGGGTCAGATGTACCAGTTGATTGAAAACTTTAGGTTGGAAGTAACCTTGAATGAAAAATGAGCCTATCTTTACAACATGTCTTGCCAACTAGATCTTCTACACCAGAAAAGGGATGAGCAAAGGCAAGACAAGTGGCTCACTAACCTGATAGAAGGAACAACACAAGGAAAACATGCTAACTTCAGGTTAGATGCTGAGAATATCCTAAGGTTCGGGGAGAGGATCTATGTACCTAAGAATGGACAATCTAAGCAAAGCATACTGGATGAGGCTCATTAGACCAAGTATACAATGCATCCAGGTGGAGATAAGATGTACTATAACCTCAAAAAGACTTCTTGGTGGATAGGAATGAAGAGGGATGTGGCTAAGCATGTTGCCAAGTTCTTAACCTGTCAACAATTGAAAGTAGAATACTAGAAATTCTCTGGAATGTTATAACCACTCTCTATTCCTGAATGGAAGTGGGATAACATTGCCATGGACTTTGTCAGTGGTTTACCCAAGAACAAGAAAAGAGAAGATACTATTTGGGTAATTGTGGATCGTTTTACTAAAGTGATTCATTTCTTGCCATTCAGATCTACAGACCAAGTTAATGAGTTGGGAGAACTCTATGTGAAGGAAATAGTAAGGCTACATGGTTTGCCCAAGACGATAGTATCTGATTGAGACTCTCGCTTCACTTCTCAGTTCTAGTAGAGTCTACAGAAGGAAATGGGCACTAAGCTCACCATGAACACTGTTTTTCACCCTTAGATAGATGGGTAGTCTGAGAGAGTTATCCAGACCTTAGAAGACATGTTAAGGTCATATGTCCTTGACTTTAAAGGAAACTAGAGCAGATACCTACACTTAGCAGAGTTTGACTATAACAACAATTAAGCCATATTTGGTAGGGAGGATTGGAATAGGATAGGATAATTTTTTATCCTATCCTATGTTTGGTGCTACATAGGATAGAATAAAAATTTATCTGGGCCCACATGAGTTATCCTATCAACATAGGATAACTCAATCCCACCAAAAAAAAATAATTTTTTTTTGACTTTTATTTTTTTAAAAAAGATATATTTATCCCATCCTATCTCATCCTATCCTATCCCATCAAAATAATCC
The DNA here is from genome assembly GCA_030144865.1 of Tinospora cordifolia. Taxonomy (NCBI): domain Eukaryota; kingdom Viridiplantae; phylum Streptophyta; class Magnoliopsida; order Ranunculales; family Menispermaceae; genus Tinospora; species Tinospora cordifolia. The sequence continues at coordinate 13,053 of JAJIYU010011889.1, forward strand.
TATCCCATCCTGTGCACCAAACGGGCCCTTACTAGGCAAGTATTAAGATGGCTCCATTTGAGGCTCTTTATGGAAACCTTGTAGATCACCAAAATGTTGGGCTAACCTTGAGGATCATGTACTGACTAGGCCAAAACTTGGTGGAGGAAATGAACAACCAAGTCAAACTAATACAAAAGAGGTTGGCTACAACTTAGAGTCGTTAGAAGAGCTATGCCGACAAGAAAAGTAGACCCCTAGAGTTTCAAGTTGGTTTCAAAGTATTTCTGAAAATTAGTCCTCAGAAGGGTATCAAGAGGTTTGAATTTAAGGGGAAACTATTACCCAAATTTGTTGGACCCTTTGAGATACTTAGAAGAATCAGAGAATGTGCTTATGAGTTGGATCTACCAAATCGAATGACTTCAGCTCACAATGTTTTCCATATATTGATGCTGAGAAAGTGTAAACAAAATCCTTTTCACATTATCTACTAGAGGATGATGCCACGTATGAAGAAGTGACAGCTAGAATCCTTGATCACAAGGTACGAAACCTAAGAACTAAGGATATTCCCTTAGTTAAGGTATCGTGGAAGTATCATGGAATGGAAGAAGCTACCCGGGAGTTGGAGAGCAAAATAAAGACCTAGTACCCATACCTGTTTCCTAGGAACCCCTAAATATGTACAAATTTCAACGATGAATTTTTTTTAAGGGGGGTAGGTTGTAATACCCTAAAAAATTTGTATGAAATGAAATGAAATGAAATGACATGTACAACTTAAATAATCGATTCATCAAAAACTCATTTCATTTATCAATTTACTGCTCATTTACCCAGTATGTCCCAGGGAAATGAGAATTAAGAAAGGAAATGATCTCCAGCCAAACGCTATATTAGCAATTTTCATCTAATTTCAAATATTATATAAATATATGAGAAATAATTTCAATAAAGAAAATGGAAATAATCCTAAATTAAAGAGAATAAACATTGGGGTTGCAAGAAAATTAGTAAGTTTATTTAATGTATTAAATAAATTTAATACCCTAGACTATAGTGTGGATTGCAAGATTAGCAAGTTAATCGTATTATAGAAATATACATAATAATGGAAACCCAAATTTTGATGCACATGTAGAATGGCATAAAGAATGGCATGAAGTGTAAATAGAACATATTAGGTGTGGTTTAATACCTTGAAAACTAGACATCCAATAAAATGATATTCAAGGTCTCTTTAGTGAAATCTGGGTACAACATAAAAATCGACTCAATTCAAGGCTAAAATAGGATGGGACCAAAATCCTCATTTTGTGACCCATATGAATCCAAAATGCCCTGAAACGAAGTGAGGAGACATAAACCAACAAACTAGACAACATATTCAAAAATTGGCCGAATTGGCCAAAATTAGGGTTTTGCCCTACAAGGGGATCCAGATTAGGAAAGAACTGAGAATAAGGTACCTATCGAACTCGAAAAGACTCGAAACTTGAGGAGATAACATAAAATATGAAGACACACAACATATTAAAAAATCAGAACAATTGGACAAGGTTTGAACCTTCATTTGCCCAAATACTCCACTAGGTTCTAAATAAGGAAAATTTTTAAAGGAAAAACGTTTTGGGCCAACCATACCTTAAAATTTGTGTCTCAACTGTGGGGTTCCAAAAATATAGGTTATATACCTAAATCCCTTATGAATAAGGAGATATTTAAATTTAAAAAATTCATGTGAACACATAATGGCATGGCCACCCAAAGCATGTGCAAGTCACATGGGTGGAACACCATGATTCGATGTGCCCTCACCCTACCCAATCACCATGGGACATCTTGCTTGATTTGAACACATGTAAAATGATCCCATGTGCCACAGGAATGATTCAATGGGGCCACATGATGAGACGTC
>JAJIYU010011890.1:0-14963 GCA_030144865.1 Tinospora cordifolia
TGTAGGTAGTAAGATTGAGGCTTAACAGTGTCTTGGCAAGCTCGGCTTGCGAGCGGGTTTGTTGGGACACTGTGCCGGTCGGTTCGCCCTTCATCCTAGGGAAGGGGTCCCAACATATAATGTATGTGTTTAAAGATAATACTATTTTGTAATCATTTTTTTCACTTAGAAAAATGGTAAAATAAAAATTTTTCAAATGCTCTATTACCATTAGACCATTTCTTAATTAGCTTCTGGCTAATTTAGAAATCTATAATTATTTATGTAGGTCCATAGACAAAACTCAATCTAGTTACATACAGAGCATTTTGACATTTCAAAATATTTCAATAGCTTTTATCTAGTTATAATAATTATATAATTTTATTTTTAATGACTTTGTACTAAAAAATCTCACTAACAAAGCCATTTTTAATAGCTAATAACCAAAACTTTATTTCTCGATAATTTTAAGCTATAAAGTATTTATTTCATTATATAGCTTCAGGCCATGATTTTTTTTTTTAAAAGTTTTGTTATTTCAATATACCAAATTAAATATCATAATATATTTTGTATATAATTGGTATTACAACTTCAAGTGCAATCAATCAAACAATCATAATATTTTTTAATATTTAAACAAATAAAAATAATAAGATTTTGACTAAATCTCCCTTCTCTCTTTTTTTTTCTTGTATAGCTTCAAGTTATATATATTTCAATTATTAAGTTTTCTTTTATTTATATGAATCAAAATTTATTAAAAAGAAAATTCAGTCAATACACATGATTAAAATAGTTCTAATATTTTAAGGGTCTTAGAGCCTAAAGGCCTTCGAGGCCTTAGTCTTTGATTCAAATATATATATATATATATATAATTTCAACCATATACATAGTTTTTTTTATGTAGCTTGAGATATAAACAAAAATATTATATCAAGCTAAATAGACTTAATAAAAATAAATAATGAAAATCACAATTTTAATTTAGATAAAAATATCATCTTAGAATTATTTTTAAATTTAGAAAAATAATCTCATTTAATTTACAATCTCCTTATGCCTTATATCATGATATTAATTATTTGAAGACAATGATCACTATGATATAAAAATTATTTTCAGAAAAATTATTCTTATTTCAATCATTGTAATATTTTTTTAATATTATAGTAATTTTATTTACGTTCATATCAATAATTATTAACAAATTAACATTCACTTCAAGGAATATATAATACTATTTGCATGGAATTTTTTTTATCATAATAATTTTTATTTTGCTCATGTGTCAAAATTTGCAATTTAATACTTATATTCATAAAGATTAATCATTTTTCATAATATTAATGAGATAGATGTATATTTACCATATTTCATAATATTAAACATTTATACTTTAACATCCATATATAATTTATAAATGAACACACATATATAATTATAATAAAATTATAATAAAAAATAATATATGAATGTTATTTTCAAATGTTCACATCTTGATTTTTCTTTCCAAAATGTATTATTTGTATGAGTTTGTAGGACAACCCCCAAGAAAGAGCGGTGAGACAGAGTCTTTTTAAATAATTGGCCTCCTAGAACGGAATAACTCATCTCTCTTTCAATGTTTAATTTTACTCAAGACAAAACTTACCCACTATCAACTCAAACTTGTAGTATTATTTGTATTATAAAAATCAAGAATAGAACAAAAGTAATTGATTATATATTAAATCAATATTCATTTGTCACATTTTAACTTTTGATTTATAATGTAGAAGATCGTACAAAACGCAACTATAGAGCATACTTTCTTGGTCAATGATATTATATATAATTTATACTAAATCATACATATATACAAAATATATGCATCATTCAAATAATAATATAAAAATCAATCTCACAAATTAAAAAACATACCTTCAAACTTTCAACTTCCAAGCTGTTGTTTCTTTGATCTTCGAGATATTTTTATCAAGAGCGTGATCGTGTTGATAACTTTTTATAAATTAAAAGAAAAACTACTAGAAGATCAAGGAACTACTAGAAAACAAACTTGAAAAAATAGAAAATGAAAAGAGTTTTTCACTCTCTTGATAATAGGTTGAATTTCAACCTTGGTACAAATTTGACAATGTAAGCACTCCTTTATATAGATTTTAGGAATGGGGGGTTACATGAATGATAATTACAATATTTAAATAATTTATTAATTTGAATATAAGGGTTACAAAATCTTAAATATTAAGGGGTTATAAAATATTAAATAGTAGGGGTTGTAAAAGCATTCAAGATAATTATTTATAACAATATCTAAATTTTTACCTCTCGTTGTCTTCTTTGTGCGAATGACGCCAATGAGAAAGCCTCTTGTTGCGCGTTGCCCTTCCCATAAGTCATAACTTTTGTCATTTTCTTCCTTGCTCATTTATCACAGCAACACTTCATTGCTCTAGTCCAAACTCACATCAAAACCCCCATCAAAACCAATCAGATTTTGTTCTTTGTTTTTTTTTTTTTTTCAACTAAAAGATTATGAAATTTCGCCCCACACACCAAGATTTGAATTAGAAATTTAACCCAAAATTTAGTGCATCATTTCCCCTGTTTTTCACCACCGAAACCAGAATTGAACCAAAAATTTCAGTCGCTTGCTTCGTTATTCTCGTTGAACGCACAATCCAAATGCAAAACCGAAATCAGATTGTTCTTCTACTTTCCTCTTCGCCTGAACGTAGCAGCCGATCTCCTTTCACACACCAGCAGCAACGTTTAACGTTGCTGCACCCTGTTCTTCACCGTTGCAGCCAGGTTTCGTTCATCACGCACGAGATGAACATCCACCCTTCTTTGTTCGTCCAACTGCACCAGCTGAGGTTCATTTGTTTCCAAACCAGCAGCTCAAACCGAAATCTTCACATCATGATCCAACCAAATACCAGCGCCATCTTTTCCTTCGGTTCGTGATTTCTTCCTTGCACAAACACAACCACGCCCAAAATTTCTATTTCACCTTTTGCACCGTCTTCTTCTTCCTTTGTTTCAACGTCCTCAAAACCAGAAATTTATCTAGAAAATGAAACAAAAATACAGTTGTTGCTTCTTCTTTCCTCTATTTCAATTCACGGCTAGCACTTCAGCTTCGGTCTTCTTCTTCACGCTTGAATTGCAGCAGCAGCTGCACGCATCTCTTGGCCAGCAAAACCCAGATCATGATTCACCAGACCCTCATAACCTTCATCTTGTTCGTCAAGCCCTAAAACGGCCAGAACACACCAGATTTTTGCAGAAGCTTGCCCCATCTTCTTCTTCTTTTTCGCACAGTCAGAAAGCACCTAATCGCCAACCCTCTTTCATTCTCGTTTGATCTTCACATTCAAACCCAAGACCCAGCTCCAAATCAACGTGTTGTTCGCCCAAATCAACAAGACCAATTATTTTTCTTCCTCTCGGTTCTACTCGTTTCCAGATTTTTTTCGATTTTTTTGTTCAGCTTAGTTTCTAAACTTTCAATTTTTTTGCTCAAAATCTAAAATTTCAGATTTCATTGTTAATTATTTATTTTATTTTATTTTATTTTTTTATCAAATTTAATTTTCTTCTCAACTAATATTTGATTATTATTATATTTTTTCAATCAAAGAATTAATTTTCATTTTCGCATCACTCACTTTATTGCACTCGCGCGAGTAAGCTACAATATAATTTATTTTTTCAAAACATAATCTATATATAGATTTAAATTAAATAAGATTTCAACTCGTTCATTATTACTATTTTGATTATTATTTTTATTCTTTATATTTTTCCTAAAATATGGTAAATTCTAAAATTCCTATATTCATTCATTTATTTATTTATTTATTATTATTATTATTAACATTATTATTATTTTATTAGTTTATTATTATTATTATTATTATTATTATTATTATTATTATTATTATATATTGTAAGGATTATTACTCATTTTATTTTATTTTATATTATTTTTTTAATTTCTCATTTTTCTACGAAATAATATTTTACCTTATATTCACTCGCAACATAGCGCGCTCGCAAAATTTCAGGGTGTTACAAATTTTCAAGGATTGCAGCTCCAATAACAAAGCTGACCAAGAAGGATACTCCATTTGTTTAGACTGATGAGTGCAAGAATGCCTTCCTTGAGCTTAAGCGGAGATTGACATCTGCTCCAGTACTAGTGTTGTCTGAGCCCGGCCAAGAGCTGACGATATATACTGATGTGTCATAGGTAGGTCTTGGCTACGTGTTGATGCATGATGACGGGGTTGTTGCCTTTGTCTCGCAACAGTTGAAGATTCATGAGAGGAACTACCCCGTACATGACCTTGAGCTGACAATAGTAGCGTTTGCTCTTAAGATATGGCGACATTACCTCTATGGAGAGCGTTTCACGCTCCATTTGGATTATAAGAGCCTACGATATTTATTTTCACAAAAGGATTTGAACATGAGACAGAGGCGATGGATAAAGCTACTGAAGGATTATGACTTCACTATTGAGTATCACCCGGAGAAGGCTAATGTAGTAGCCGATGCTTTGAGTAGGAAGCGGGTCGAGACTGCATGCATGGCTAAACACATGGCTCAGGAGTGGAGGATGATAGACTTTGCCACGGTTATGAGTATCCACGAGTCATCTTCTGAGACCAGAGTTAGTGCACAGATTACAGCCCAGCCAATTCAGCTTTAGGAGAACATGGAGGGGCAACTTCGTGATGCGGACTATGGTATGTTCAAGGGTTGGGCGGAGGACACTTCTCGTGGAGAGTGGTCACTGGATTCACATGGTGCATTGAGATTCAGTAGACGGTTATGGGTGCCAGATGATGTTGGCTTGAGACGTAGTGTGTTCAAGGAGCTACACCGTTCGAGATACGTTGTTCATCCGAGTGCCAATAAGATGTACCAAGATGTTAAACGCACATATTGGTGGCCTAGGATGAAGCGAAACATAACAGTCTTCATCCAGAGATGTGATACTTGGTAGCAAGTTAAGGTTGAACACCAGAGACCCAGTGGACCCTTGCAGCCCTTATTATTGATTGGAGGCATGTAGAGTTGCGAGAGGACTGTACATACGATGAGATGCTCATGGCTATCATTGATTGAGCTATGAGGAAGCTGCACAACAAAGAGATACCTATGGTACAAGTGCGTTAACAGTTTCATGGTGCTGAGCAGGATACATAGGAGAGCGAGGATTTCATGATCCGGAGTTGATGACTGTTTTGCGATAATAATAGTTGGTTCTGTTTTCTTTGAAATTCAGTTTTCTTTTGATAGTTATTGGTTTCATTTTATTTGGTATAATAGTGCACGGTGAGCATGGATCGTAATCTTGTAACTAATGCGTGGTGAGCGTAATCCCGTAACCAATGCGCAGTGAATGTGCTTTATCAGGTTTTTTTTGTTTGAAACAATTCCTAAACTATTGTTATCAGAATAATTCTGGCCGTCGTGCTATTCATTTTTTTTTTGGGTTGTTCCTTCAATTACAACAATTTCACGTTAAGATTAAAATTGCAGATTTAGTTCTTGATGGTTACAATCCGTGAACTAAAAGATCTGAGATCAACCTATAAAGGTTCAAAGTATTCGTAGTTGTCACTTGGATAGTCGGGACCCCTTCCCTAAGATGAAAGGCGAATCGACCGGCACAGTGTCCCAACAAACCCGTTCGCAAGCCAAGCTTGCCAAGACATTGTTAAGCCTCAACATACCACACCACATCACACACTATCAGAGTAATTATAAGTAATGCAGAAGAGATCTAACATATAAACGCCAATAAGAACTTCATATTTCCAAAATGGGTCATTACACATGCGTAGCAACGGGAGAGACTATTCATTATATACAGACTATCCTCACCCCTATACATGGTTCTACCTCTCAAAACATAATAACGGAAAGGAAAATACAAAGAAGTCCTACCCAAAAGAGTAAGAGAGGGCAGTCATACTCGATGACCACTCCCTTGCCCTTATCCGCGGCTGAAGAACCTGAAATGTTAGAGTAGCGAGCTTAATTGTCCACTGTGGCTCAGTGAGTAATGCAGTCTAATTCAAACTTAAAACAAGTATTTCACAGTTAAAACATGTGTCATGGATGCATGAACAATAGCATTATGCAAGTGAATGCAACAGTAAACACAATTTAAATTCATAATGCAGTCGTGCACCTTTATTAAAAACAGTTAAACAATGAAAACATTCGTCGAAGCTCGCAAGCTCTCCGAAGCGATTAAAAACACTCGAGCGGGAGAAACCCGACGGTTAGGTGTAGAGGTGACGACCCAAATCTGGTCCCACAAAATCCCCCTCAGGGCATTCTGTGCTAGGTGGTCAATCGATGCTCTATGGGAGCCCAATCAATACACGAACAAGTTGCAGATAGTTAGGCATATCGTGACGACCCGATTAGGACTTATTGCCGTTGCCATCATCGTAGGCCCACAGAACCCCTCAATAGGCACTCTGTGATAGGTGGTCACTATCAGGGTCACAACTCGCCCTAATTGCTCTACCGCATCCAATACCCTAACCTGCTCTCAGACCTCGACATTCGGTGCATTTTTCATTTAAGACTCATTTAAAGGATGCAAGTTCATCACAATATGTAATACCATTTTTACAATGCACAGAATAACAAGCTCTAAGAAATGAGTTAGAAAACATTACTCACAGGGATGTTCCGCTACCGGCGCTCCTGTTGCGATCGGTCGCGTCCCGCTAGCACTGGGTCTTGCAAAATTGACGTAACTTCTTGACATTAATATGGGACTTGGCTCACTTTAATTCTATATCATTGGTTAATCAATTACTTGACTTAGTCAAGAATAGTTTACACATGTTCATTCACCTTGCCTTAGTTACTAAGTCCATTTGATTGACCTTGGTCAATCTTGGTCAACCCTAGTCAACCTATCATTTGTTGACCTAGCTGGTCAACAGAGTCACACAGGATCAATTTTGGTCATTATGGGGTCAATTGGGCCAAAAAGGGTCAATCTTCCCTATTTCCATTACTTAGGCACAAACCTTAGCCTATGACCCTATCTGCGCAACTATTTTTCTGATTTTTCTGCAGGCAGTCCATCCATCGGATTTGCACCAAACTTTACAGAACTGTTCTATACTTCCTAAGGTTTCCCCAGAATTTTAAATTACAATTTTTGGACCTCATTTACTAAGGTTTCTAAGCATGATAACAGAAACTACACATACCCCATATCCCCTGTGACAGGCAGTGACTGTTTGCCTCAGTTGACCTAGCTACACACATCAGAATGCTCTGAAATTTTTTAGGAACTTATAGACATATCTAGGGGTCTCTCCACCAAATTTCATCTCAATCTATCAAGGTTTGGTTAGTCAATTTTATTTCAGAAATTTCGGACAGAATGTAGGAAATTTCTGGGTGCATAAATTTTACTTTCCTCTAGTGTTCTTTTCCCTCATTCAATCACCCTTCTTATGGGTTGTTTCTTGTGTCCATTTACAGTTTATAGGTCATAACATATTTACTTATCACAACCACTTCAAATCAGTAGCATGCAACATCTAAAACGTGTTTATCATTCCATCAATATTCTGCTATATCCTAAAGAATACAAGGAAATTTGTTCTAGCACCCTACTTCCATGGCATATTTTCATGCATAACAAAATACATCCATAATAGTTTAAGGTCAAGTCTTTATACCTTTTTGAAACCTCTATTATGGAGTCTATGATGCTTCTGGTTCCAGCCCGAAAGGGTGCCTTTAGGTGTCTCGAATGTAGCTCCTATTCTAGCCCCAAACTGTTTCTGTTGGCATTGTCGCAATAGTATGTTTAACAGTCAACAACAGTGGCTTATACCACACATTAAACGTTTTATTTTCTGATTTCTACTACTTGGACACTTAAATATTCATGATAAGGAGTAGAATGATGGACTTTTACCTTAAGGATATGCCTAGAGTGGTTCAAGAATAAGCTTTCGTAAGATTGCTCCAACTATCTCTGTTTCACAGTTGTGACACTGAGTAAGTGGCCAACTTCAAGGGTTCTAAAATCATGCATAAGGTCTTATTTCTCATTCTCTAACCCTTGAAGATCAAAGTACATACTAAAATGAGAGGAGTGAACCATTTTACCTTCAAGAAGGAACTGAAAATGGCCAAGGTCCAAGGTTCCAAAGATGGCTCCAGCACACACACTTTTTGAAATTTTTGGGTTTGAACAGTGTGGACAGCCCTCTTCTTGGTGCTTTCTACTTCAAACGGCTCAAGGACTGGGCAAACCACTTGTAGGATCTTGTAGGTGGTGGTACAAGCTTCGAATCAAGCTATAATTTGCTGGGTTTGGTTGAGAATTGAAGAAGATCCAAGCCAAGGAAGTTAGCTACAGAAATCTAGAAATTTTTCTGGGTTTGAACTCAAGAAGGAGTTTTGTTGTATGGGAGAGGCTTGCATGGCAAAAATGGGTGACATGTGGCATCCAGGTGACATTTAGCATCACATGCTGGATGCCCAATTGGCAGCCTGGATTGGCCACAAGGGAGGCCATGAAGTGATGGCCAAAACCATGAACTCCCATGGTTTTGTTGGAAAATATCTGCTGAAAATCCAAAAAAAATCGGCCAAAAATCCCAAAAAAAAACGCACAAAGCATGGAAAGGGGGGGGGGGGTATTGGACCCCTTTTGGCCCGTGGGCCGACCCACGGCGCTAGGCGCTCGGGCCGCGCGTCCAGCCCGAGTCCCGCAAGGGCGCCCGCCAATGCGGGCCGGGCGCTCGGCCCAGCGCCTAGGTCAGCCCAGGTCCCCCCTTTTTATTTATTTATTTTTCTTTAGTTTTTCTACTTATACATATACATACATATATGTATTATATATCAAAATTTTGTATTTTTCGTCTTCTAAAATTATAAATTGTCTAATTCATCATTTTTCATCAAAATACCAACATTATATACAAATTTCAACATTTATTCAATTATTTTCTCCAAAAATTAAATAATTTTTCCAAAAATCATATTTCTCTCCCAAAAATTCCATTAATCTTTCTAAAAATCTGATAATTGTTCCAAAAATTTATAAATCAATCATATAAATTATTTTCCTCAAGAAAACACGTTTTTTTTAATACTTTCATGTATTTTCTCCTTAAAATTTTATTTCCTCGAATTATTTCCATTTCCTTTAATAATTAATCTGAAATTGATAAAAATTGGAAAAAATTTTATATTTTCTCATTAAAATTTCAGAAAAATATACGTAGTACATGAATGTCGGATCCATCGTTCCGCTGTTAAAATTGTGGGTCGTCACATGGATTCGATTTTTTATAATATTTATATATTTATCGATTGCAAATATGGGATTAAAATTGATGCATTTCAATTATATATATATACATAATTGAAGGCATTTGAATGATGACCGTAGAATACAATTTTATTGTTTTATAATGTTATCACTTCAACGAAGATTACATTTGAGTTTGGGTTTCGTTTCAATTCAATTTTTAGAATATATAAAAATAGTTTACTGATTATAAAATGGGAATTTTTTTCGTATTATGGGCTATGAATGTAAATAAATATCAATTTATTGATTTATCTATATATAAGTGATAAACACATAAACTACTTTTAATTTCTACCTTCTTGTTTGGTTTTGATATTTATCTATTAGTTTATTCGTAGTCTTTTGATGATTATCAATTCTAATGATCATAAAATATTTCTTATTACATGCTATTACGTCAACTTCATGTGTGTATAAATACAATGACAGGCTATACCATGTTTATGAGTTTATGAGCTTTGGATAACAGTTGACGAATTTTTCTCAATGAATTTATGAGCATATCATTTATATATGCACCTCATATTTTACTATTTGATGATGAAAAGGAACAATTTAAGCACGATAATTTGCATGTTGTTTTATGATTCATTTGGGGAAATTGAATCATCATAATCCAAGGCACCAATATTATTAAAATTATATTAATTAATGTTTGCCAAAGTGACTTAGTCAATAGCATTTTAGTAATAATTGAGTTGCAAACGATTATAAAAGAAAAAAGGATTATGTTAGTATTTAGAATGATAAATAATGATCAAACCCAAAGGTAGATCATTGAAGTTATTTAACTAAATAGATTGAGGTAATTAATATATTAGTTATAATTTTTTTTCTCTCCCAAACGAGTAAAATTTTTATTTTAACCTATATGATTAATTAGCCTTAATAAGTGAATAATTTCTTCACTACTGGAAGACTTGTATATAAATAATTTTTGAGCCAAAGGACAAATTATTATATATAATGTTGATCTCATTCAGAATTAATTGTTTCAAGAATGTTAATTAATTCTAAAAAATTTAATTGATCTTCCCATCAATTAGATTATTCATTTATGTGGACTTATTATTATTCTTGTTAATTGTATGTGATGCTTATTTGTGGTACTATTATTATGACAGTTGGTTCATTACCGTGTGTAAAGGCTCTGACTGGGTCTAATTTCTTGGACTAGAAAGATGAGGTATTGTTTAACCTAGGGCTAGGAGACTTCAACTTAGCTTTAAGAATGGATGAACCGGCTCAACCTACTAACATTAATGGTCCCGAGATAAAGAAAGAATGGGAGCGGTGGGAGCGATCCAACCGTTTAAGCCTAATGTATATTAAGAATAATATTCCTAGGTACATTAGAGGAGTCATTCCAGACATTCCATTGGCTAAGGACTACCTATAGGCCTTAGAGGAACACTTCACCATTTCCACTAAATCACTTGCTAACACTCTTATGACACAACTTGTGACAATAACTTATGATGGACATAGTGGAGTTAGAGACCACATAATGAAAATGACTGACATAGCAAGCCAATTAAAGTGTCTGGATATGGAGGTTAATGACTCATTTCTAATCCACTTTGTCATGAACTATCTTCTTGCACAATTTGATGTTTTTAAAACTACTTACAATGCGCAGAAAGAGAAGTAAAAATTGACTTAATTAATTAGTTATTGTTCTCAAGAGGAAAAGCAACTCAAAAAGAGTAAGCTTGAAGAAGCACATCAAGTGAGACAAAAATCAGTCATTACCTCAAATAAGCATACAAAATCTAAGAAATCTAGGTATCTTAATAAGACCATCATTGAAACTGGACCCAGTTGAACGCATAAACCAAGTGAGAAGAAGAGAGTACAATATTTTTTTATGTAAGAAACGTGTAACACCCACCAGGAATCCTACCTGGAGTCTTACCCACGTGACTCAATAGTAGTGGATGATGAAAGAAATAAGTACTTGAGCCCTAGGTCTTAGGTTCGAATCTCCGCGGAGGCGAAAAAAAACCCCAAGGGGCAGGGGACAGTATCTTGTGAGTGACACACCATGACGTGGGCCCTACGACGTGGGTAAGACTCCTAGTAGGATTCCCGGTGGGTGTTACAAAACGAGGTCACCTAAAGAAAGATTGTTTTGGTTATCAAGCTTGGCTAGCAAAGAAAGGTAGCACCCATTGTTTAGTGTGTTCAAAGTCTAATTTAGCTATTGCCCCACCAAATACTTGGTGGATTGATTCAGGAGCCACTATTCATATTTCTAATTCTATGCAGGCTTTCACAAAGAGCCAGAAGGTCAATCCCAACCAAAGAACACTAACAATGGGTAATGGGGTTGAAGCTCCAATTCGAGCTGTTGGCACAGTACGTCTAGTATTAGATAGTGATTTTTCTCTTCTTTTGGATGATGTACTTTTTGTTCCTTCTATGTCTAGAAACTTGATTTCTGTGTCAAGACTTGATAAACAAGACTTTGAATTTCGCTTCCGCAAAAGTACTCTATCCATATTCTATGACTTTAAATGTATTGGTTTTGGATCTTTAGTTGATAATCGTTATATGTTGAACCTTGATACCTCATTTTCTCAATCTATTTTATTGAGTACCAAACATAATGCTATTAATATTCATTCCTCCATGTTGTGAAATAAGCGTTTAGGTGATATATCTAGAGCAAGACTAGAAAGATTAGTAAAAGAAGGAGTCTTGAACATACTAGATTTTTTTAGATTTTGGTTTTTGCATTAATTGTGCTAAAGGTAAAATGACCAAATCTATAAGTAAGGGTTCTACTAGGAGTAATGAGCTTTTAGCTCTTGTACATACTGACATTTGTGGCCCATTTCATATTGCTACCATTACTAGTAACAAGTACTACATAGCATTTATTGATGATTACTCTCGCTATGGTTATGTGTATTTGATTGGTGAGAAAGCACAAGCTCTAGATGCATTTAAATTATACAAAACAGAAGTTGAATGACAACTTGACAAGAAAATCAAGGTTGTTCGTTTTGATTGTGGTGGTGAATAGGTACAATCAAACAGGTCGAAATCGAGGGCCATTTGCTAAGTATCTACAAGAGTGTGGTATAGAGCCCAGTGTACTATGCTAGGTACACCTGAGCAAAATTGGGTTGCTAAAAGAAGAAATTGCACTCTTATGGATATTGTTAGGTCTATGTTGAGTCATTCGGACTTACTTGAATTCTTGTGGGGTGAAGCTTTAAGAACCACTGTATATATTCTTAATAAAGTGCCTTCAAAGGCAGTTATCAAAACACCTTTTGAGTTATGGACAGGTAAAAAATCTAGTCTTAATTACTTGTGTGTTTGGGGTTGTGCAGCAGAAGCTAGATTATATAACCCACATGAAAGAAAACTTGATCTTAGAATAGTCATTTGCTCATTTGTTGGTTATCTAGAACGATCTAAAGGTTATAGATTTTATTGCCCATCTAATAGTACCAAATTAATTGAGACTTTGAATGCTAGGTTCATTGAGGATGATACTGATAATGTAGGTAAGAAGCCCAGACACATGGTATTTGAGGAAGACCATTCATTGGTTTTCATTCCTCAACATAAGATTTTATTTCTAGTTATTGCCATGCCAGACAGTGATGAAAGTCACCAAGAGTCTGATGAGCACATACCTCACATGGAAACTATAGTTAATAATATCTCAATAGAACCAATAGCTAGTATGCCATTAAGGAGATCACACAGAGAATAGAGACATGCTATACCAGATGACTATATAGTCTATCTATAAGAATATGATTTTGACTTAGGTGAAGAAAATGATCCAAAAACATTTTTTAGAGCCAAGAATTGTATTCAAGCTCTTAAATGGTATGATGCAATGAAAAGTTAAATTCCATGTATAAAAATGATGTTTGGGATCTAGTTGACTTACCTAATGGAGTCAAGCCCTGGGTATTTAAAACCAAAAGAGACTCCAAAGGTAAAGTTGAAAGATTTGCTAAGGGTTTTACTCAATAAAAGGGCATTGACTATAAAGAAACATTTTCTCCTGTATCCAAGAAAGACTCTTTTAGGATTATAATGGCATTAGTAGTTTCTTTTGACCTAGAATTACATCAAATGGATGTTACTACTTCATTTCTAAATGGTTCTTTGTTTGAGGATGTTTATATGCTTCAACCAAAAGGTTTTGAAACTGAAGGTAAGGAACATTTATTTTGCAAGCTAAAAAAGTCCATATATGGATGAAAACAAGCTTCTAGGCAATGGTACTTAATATTTGATGAGGTAATACGATCTTTTGGTTTTGAAGAAAATAAAATTGATGAGTGCATTTATTTCAAAGTTAGTAGGAGAAAATTTAGTTTCTTAGTTTTGTATGTTGATGATATATTACTAGCTACCAATGATCTATGAATATTGCATGAGACTAAAGATTTTTTATCTTAAAATTTTTAGATGAAGGATCTTGGTGAGGCTTCTTTTGTCCTTGGCATAGAGATTCACTGAGATAGATATCGTGGACTTCTTGGATTGTCACAAAGAACCTATATTGATAGGATTTTTAAAAGATTCAACATGCAAAACTGTAAAGGTAGAAATGCTCCTATTGTTAAAGGAGATAAATTTGGTCAATTTCAGTGTCCGAGAACAAACCAAAAACGGGAAAAAATGAAAGACATTCCATATGCTTTTGCTGTTGGAAGTATTGTGTATGCTCAGGTTTGCACATGGCCAGACATTGCATTTGCTATCGGATGTTTGGTAGATATCAAAGTGATCCAGGCTTGGATCATTGGAAAGCGGCAAAAAAGATTTTAAGATATCTGCAATGCACTAAAGATTTTATGCTCACATACAAAAGGACAGATGTTGTAATACCTAAAATTTTAGTGTTGTAATACCTAAAACTTGAGTTTTTCTATTTTTAAAAAAAATATTAAAAAAGACTGTTCAAATATATGGTTACTGTTCAAATATACGGTCACTATTTTGTTGGCAGACAAAATTAGGTTCGGTGGTTACTGTAGCTACAGTAATAAGCATTGTAGCTATAGAAACAAACTATTTGTAACTGTGCGGTTTCGTCTTTTTTTGCCAGAAAATCTATATAAACCACCCCCCCCTCATTTTGAAAATTCATTCCAACAAGAAAGAAAGAATTTATTTGCTTATTCTCTTTTCTTCTCTTGTTATTCAGCTGTTTTAGACACAAATATAGTAGTAGAAAGGGGAAAACCCCAGTTTCTGCATAGCAGTAGTAAAGATCTACTGTTGGATACCTCTTTTGAAGCAATTGGAGGATTTTTCTTATCAAAGCAAGTATAATCACTATGCTCTAGTCTCTATTTAAGATTGGAGATGTCGTTGTTCATTTCAGTACGCATACATAGTCTATTGTTCATATATACGGTATTGTTCACTGTTACTATTTAGCACTGTTCATATATACGGTATTGTTCATGGGCAATTATTAAATGACATTTTCAAAACATAGATCCTAAAGACTGTTGGCCAAAGACTCGAAACAAGTTGAGATTCAGGGAATTACTACTGAGGTGGAAGTGATTACTCTACTCTCTAGTATTATTTGAATTTTAATGTTGAATATGTG
>JAJIYU010011891.1:0-14961 GCA_030144865.1 Tinospora cordifolia
GAGAGCATGCAGCGCATAAGAATTCACTAGAGTTAAGAATCTTCTAGTTTTTAAATAAATGTCCATATGAATTCTTAATGATTTTTTGCACCATTATAGAACCGGGATGTCCTAGCCAATCATGCCAAATATTAAAAATATTTATAGTAAACTTTTAGTTTACTGTAGCATTTATCTCAATTGTTGTAATATTTATATAGTATAAATCAGAAGAAAAAATGGATAATTTTTCTAAGATATGTTTCTTACTCGATACCACACATGTAATATAAAGGTATTCAATATTTTCTTCATTAATTGTCTCTATATGATATCTATTTTTTCTATTGTCTTTGAAACTTAATAAGTTTCTTCGAGACTTAGTAGAGAGTAGTGAATCGTTTATAATAATCTTTATTCCTTCAGGTAACAATAAATTAGCTTTTTAAGAGCTTTCAATAAGTTTTTCACTGCCAGAAATTGTGCTAACATTAGCTTCTTGCATAAGCAAATGAGAAAAATATTTTTTATTTGTAAGTATGATATGTGTCATAGCACTATCTACAAAACAAATATCTTTATCTTTGATCTTGATTTCAGCTAAATTTTGATTATGAATATCCATATTTTCTTTTTTAAAATAAAATAAATATTCGTAAGAAATACTTTCTTACAAATTCACACACACACACACACACACACACACATATATATATATATATATATATGTGTGTGTGTGAGAGAGAGAAAATACACCAAATTAAACACACAGAAGCAACGCACATTGACAACAAACATACAAAAAGTGATACATATAATCAAATGAAAATACTAGCTCAAAATCCATCTTCGTTCAGTCACATATTCCTTTTGAGTTTTCAAAGAAATCTATTACATTTTAAATGTGTTATGTCAAGAGGACTTTGGTCAATGTCATCATTTTGAAAATTAAAATTTGTCTCCACATTTTTTTTCTTTTTCTTTCAATGATTCTCAGTAAAGATCAACAAGATGCTTTGACGTACAACAGGTACATGACCAATGTCCTTATATACCACATTTGTAGCATATATTTTCAGAATTCTTTGAAACTCTTTGTCCTTTTTCATTTTTCTTCTCATTATTTTTTCAACTTCTAGTGGTTGATGTTATTTTTATGATGAGAAGAGTTTTCATAACCACCACGATATATGTGTCGATGTTGATCACGTCTACAACCACAACCCGACTATAACTTCTTCCATGTCTAATACTATTTGTTGCTACTACATTCACTTTAGGGAATATAGTAGAACCAATTAGACAGGCTTATGATTTTTCATTAACAGCTTGTTATTTTGTTCAATCACAAGAAGACAAGAAATTAGCTCTGAATATTTTTTAAATCCTTTCTCTTGATAGTGCTGTTACAGGAGCACATTTGAAGCATGAAAAGTGAAAAATATTTTTTCTAACATATCATCATCAGTGATCGTTTCTCTACACAATAATAATTGAGAGTTAATTCTAAATACCGCACCATTATATTCACTCATACTTTTAAAGTCTTGCAACCAAAGATGCATCCAGTCATAACAGGCCTTTGGAAGAATTACTGTCTTTTGGTGGTTATATCTTTCTTTTAAAAAAATTTCACAATTCAAGTGGATCTTTTGTTGTAATGTACTCAATTTTTAATCCCTCATGAAGATGGTGATGAAGAAAAATCATTGTCGTGGCATGATTTTGCAAGGACTCATTATTTTCCTCTTTGATGATGTATTCAAGACTCATTGTATCAAGATGAATTTTAGTATCCAAAATCCATGATAAATAATTTTGTCCAAAATATCAAGTGCCACATATTCTAACTTCGTAAGATTTAACATGTTGCTTCACAAGATATATAAAATATATTAGAATGTAACTATTTAAACAATAATTTTTAATCTACTTTAATGAAATAGATAAGTTATATAAATGTTAGTTAATAATAAATAATATTAACTATATATATGTTCACATCTTGATATTTAATTAAAATGTACTATTTGTATAAATTGGTAGGACAACCTCCAAGAAAGAGTGGTAAGACAGAGTCTACTTAGAGTAACTGGCCTCCTAGGATAGGATAACTTACTCCATTTCAATGTTTAGCTTCACTCGAGACAAAACTTACCTATTATCAACCTAAACTTATAGTAATATTTATAAAAATCAATAACAGAATATAATCAATCGATAAAATATTAATTAAATTTATTTATTTGACTTTTAATTTCTAATATAGAAGATCGTACTAGACGCAACTACAAAACATAATTTTTTAGTCAATAACAGTATATATAATTAATAGTAAATAGTATTTTATATAAATAATCATACATATGCAAACAAAATGTACTACTCAAATATTTAATCATATAAATTAAAGTATACCTTCAAGCTTTTTCCTTCCAAACTCTTGTATTTTCGAAGTTGATTTTGAAAAGCGAGATCATGCTGATAGTGTGTTATAAATTAAATGAGAACAAATTGAAAAATGCAAGAATTTCTTCAAGAAAAGAAGAAAACTTAAGAACACTAGATAGAAGAAATAATTTCAAGAGAGAATTGTTCTCTTTGTTGATAATTTTTATGAGGCACAAGACCCCTTTATATAATTTTTTAGAATATGGGGTTACATCATTCATAATGCTAATATTTAAATAATTCCATTAATTTGAACATTATGAGATTAGAGGTTACAAAATACTAAATATCAAAGGGGTTACAAACGCATTCAATATTTCAATATTATTATTTATAATGAGAAGCAATTTTTTTATTGCTAAATAATCACATTTACGAATGAGACGTTATTTTCTCAATTCAAAAAGATTGAAGGGGAACAACCACAATTTTTTTTATGCGACTAAATATAACTTTTAGCATCAAAATATTATTTTTATATAGCATTTTGGTTAAGATTTAAGATAATAATTGCAATTAATTTTTTGATTGAAAGATTATAATCAAACATAATTTATCTCTGCTTGAATCATTAAGCTTTACTTGTAAAGTTTGATAGTATTTTTAAAATTAGTTGAGTATGAGGATTGACTACGAGACAATCTCCATTTTAGTCACTTTTCAATACATGATGACAATTGAGATAAAAAACTTGTAGGTGTTAAAGATGTAGAGAGGTAAGAACATCTTTAATGGTTAAACTGTATAAGGATTTAATGACTCTACTATATCATTAAATTTTTAATTTTATCTATTATTCTTTTTGTTTAATGGTTCACAATGTATTAAACTGTTGAGACCCAAAATCACATCGAACTCATTATTTAAACAACCCACAATCACAATCTATTAAACTTTTTAATGGATCTAGATCTAGTGTGAGATGCCTTATGCAAGGCATCTTTAATGCTTATGTCATTCAAGAGTTTTAACCCCCCAAAGAAAAAAAAAAAAATCGTTGTGAAAATTGCCTTAACTACATCTTTGGTGATTATACCATTTAAGAGTATAATGTTTCTACCACATTGTTAACTTATTGAATTCTTATATATTAAACTATGTCTCCTAATGGTTCACACTAAACTATATAAAACCTACAGTCACATCAACCTATTATTTAAACTATTTACAATAAATAACATATAAAATACAAATTTCCTTTACAATACATAAAGTTGAAGCTATTTACACTTAAATAAAAATTACATGTGATTATTTAAATTTTTGAAAAGTGATATATTTTATTTTTGTAATTTGTTTAATCAAAATAATTTGTTTATTCATTTTTAAAATATCACTTTTTTATTTATTTTAACGAAATATTATCTAAAATTTTTAAAAAGTATTTAATATTTTAAAAGATATTTTTAGGAATTATATATATAATGAATCCATTGTATAATAAAATAAAACAAAATATTTATAAATAATGAGAGAGTGAAAGATTGAAAATGGAGTAGTACTTTTGAAGAGATGATGATTATGAAAATTTGCCGGTAGAGAAATGAAATTTTTTGGTAAGTGAGAGTAATATTTATAGTTTTTTTAATTAAAATATTAAAAAACAAATAAAAAATACGAAAAATAAGTTAACGAATAAAACAAATACTAGTTTTACAAAAAAAAAAAAAAAAGTTTATTGCTGGGCTCAACAACCAAAAAAAAAAGACTGGCATTGAGTGTTTGAACAGTTTCAAACCAACAACACATTAAACCTTGTAGTCAAACACTCTTAATGAGGGCGTCTAGCCATATCTGCCCTCATTATAATACCCGTTACAGATGCCCTAAGCCTCTTTTTTATTTTACTTTAAAAAACACAATTGTTTTATTATTTGTGAAAAAGGTTTTGCTACATATAAACTTTTTTTTTTTTTTTTTGAGAATTTTATTTCTTATCACTTGTCAAACAATGGCACATAAATCTATATTTTTGAGACTGTTAAGCTCAATTTTTACATTTGTAGTTTTTTTTAGTAGATTGTGATTAGGAGTGAGATTTGATAAACCAACTGTTATAAATAATCTAATTTCCAATTAACAAAAATATTAATTTAATGATAAAAAGTGTAATTACACATGTATTTAAAACATGCAACACATACCTATCAGAAAATTTGGAATAGTACGCACAATTATATGCGGTGTTATATATTTCAGTTAGATTAGTAATTTTTTTAATTAATATATTATTCTAATCTTAGTAAAAGTGCTTAATATAGAAACAAAGGTAAGAACTCAGAAAAAAAAGAAACTTAACCTTCAATTATCAAACAATAACATGCTGGTACATAATTTTTTTTAATAGTTTTGTTTTGTTCATTTTGTCATTATAATGCAATTGATAGAGTCAATATATACCTCTTAGTCTATATCGTAAAATTCTAAAAATGTCATCTGTTTCTCAATATTTTGTTTCTAAAAATTTTGTTTGCTTAAGATATTAAACTTATTTTTATAAATAACAAAAATGAATAAATTATAACATAAGATTCTATTATAATCTCAATTATTTCTTATTCTTATCTTTGAAAAGGATTTACCTTTTCACACATACAATACATAAACTTCTCCAACTCGGAACTTTTTCCACTGAATCATTCTTGGAAACGCCCTCCCACTTCTACTCCATGTCTGTTTAGGACGCTATCTCCAAGTTAGAAACGATGAACAAATAACCACCAGCTCTCTTTTCCCTTTATATATTTCAGAACTACGAAGAAGAAGAGAAACAGATCGATCTCATACCGGCAACAAGAAGAGAAGTGCGTCCCCGTAGGAACTAATTAGCGGCAAGCAATGGCATTAGAAGCAGCAGAGGCGTTGGATCAGGTGATAGAGAATTTGTGGGAGAGAATGAGAGTTTTGGAACAGAGAATGAATAGGTTGAGGTTTCGAAGTCACAGAACTTATGGTTGGGTGTATGCGATGGAGATAATAATGCTGGAGAAGATGGTGGTAACTGAGGAAGAGATGGTTTGCGCAATATGTATGGAAGAGATGAGAATAGGAGAAGAAGCACGCAAGATGGATTGTTCTCACGCTTTTCACTCTGGTTGTATAGAGAGATGGCTGAGAGAGAGGTTTAGTTGCCCTCTTTGCAGACATCCCCAGCCACTTGTTTCTCCCCCTACATGAGAGATTCTGAGAGCAAGGAGGCACTTGCAATCTCATCGCGGCAGCATCAACATGGCTTTAGATATAATTGTTAGACATTAAAGGGACTTTTTCAATTACTGTAAAATCTTTGTTAATAAATTTCAGTTATTATTTAGTTTTATTGGTGGTGCTATTTCTCTCTCTCTCGCCTCTTTACGTTTCTCTTGGTAGTGCTAAATTTTCCTTTTATTTAATCAACTTTATATCAAAGGTAATGCTACAATGCATCACATCATCAAAAAAAAAAAAAAAATGACGTTGACTCACCATTTTACACGTCAACGTTAACATGGTTTTAAATATAAATTTTTGAACATTAAGACAACTTTTTTTTATTTGTTTGATCATTAATTTCAGTTATGATTAATTGTTCACATGTATTATTTGTTTAATTATTTTTTGGTATTGTTACTTTTCTCTTTAGTCAAACAAACATATTATATAAGTATATATTTATGAAATTAGAAGTAGAGGGGGAAGAGGGGAACTGAATCATGAGTTTTCTTGATAGCTAAGGGCATATATAAAGGATGGAACTATGTATAGAAAGAACAAGAAAAAGGAAAAATTACAAAACCCTGCTAGTCTTTATATCATAATCTTATTACAAGAAAAAAATAAAATAAAATAAAAAGGTCAATATTTTTCCATTGTGATAAGCACATAGGAAGAACTAAAAATAACTTACAACTATACCGTGCAGATATCAAATAACAAATCAGCCTTATAACATCTCTCAGTCCCTCTTGGTTGGTTGGTTGGTTGGTAGTCAAATACAGCTTTTTCCACCAAATTTTTAGTCAAAAACCATAGACGAAGTAGAGTCTTTTGTCACCGACAAACCATATTGTCTGCATTAGCTGTATCAAACTAATACCATTAGCAGAAGCATCATCAGCGTTCTGTGATTGTTGTGGGGGGGCATCGATATCCATCCATTTCGGCATCTATCTCCGTTGGAAGTTGAAGACAGTAATACCTAAGGTGAAAAGAGCTGAAAAAAGAAGCGTGAAACCAACCAACACTCCTGAGATCACTCCCATGAAATCAGTGCGATATCCAAAATAATTTGTTATATAATGTTTAATGCTTTGATCTTCTGCACCAGGCACCTTAATTATATCATCCAAGTCTCCATACTGTGACACAATCAACCCATATACAGTCCATGCCACTGGGCAAATCCAGTAATACCAGACCCACCACTTGGGCATTCTCTGAAGTGTTCCAAATGTAAAAAAGAACCATTAAGTTAATTAAGAAGAATTAAAACTAAAAGACCTCCAAATCTTTTTGTAAAAGTACTGTTAGTGTCAGTGATGTTCATCTGGGAAATTATGGACTTACAGGTCTTGGAATGTAGAAGCCAGAGAAAAGGTTGAAAATTCCATAGAAAGCACCTGCAAAGATGGCTGCGAACCGATAATTTGGTGTAATAGAGACGCACATCATCCCAAAGTAAGTGAAGTAGCTGAGGGAGAGGAAGCTGATGAAGAAGAACAAGAAGAACTTTTGAGCCGTCCATTGGAAGCCCATCATGGCATACACAATAAGCGCATAATACGATGTCTGAAGAAAATTGTATGGGACTTCTGTAACAACCTGCATTGTTACATGTGAATCATCTTTATAGGAAAGAAAATGAATTTATCAAACCTAAAAATGTAGTACACTTAAGTTTATTACCTAGTTTCTTCTTAATAAATATCACAAACTAATTCTACATATTTTGTTATGATAAAATGTTCTTAGTTACTCTACTTAGTTGTTCTACAAATTGAATGATTAAGAATGGTGTTCTTAACTTTGAACTTACTTGCGAAATGGCATAAGGTAAGGGAGCATACATGCCAGCAGCTCTTTCTCGATAAAATACTGTTCTTTCGATATCAACAACTGGTTGCACAGATGAGCAGTTGTTAACTCCAATGAAGATCACAGCAGCAGTCATTGCCCCAATAACAACAGATAGATCATTTGCACCATCCCTGAATTAGAGTGATCATCCAATAAAGGTTCGAAATTCTTTAGCAAAAGTAAGTTTGTAATCGATTGAAAAGAAAGATGAATATTCAATCACTTGGTTTATTGAATTTATGTTTCAGCAAGTTCCCTTTGGCTTGTGAAGGGTACCGAGCAATGGGAATCACGATACAGTGCAAGCAAGAGCTAGAACATCTTTGATACTTGCATTCAATTCAAAAGCACACATCTTTGGTAACTAAGCCATGATTCTAAACCTAATGAGATGTTCATGATTGTAGCCTTTTATTTCACTTTAAAACTCAAAGCGGTGTGAATACAAACCTTTTTGTGCCAATTTGCCAGTAGATTGACCCAAGCAGAAGTCCAGCAACAAAGGTGAAGATAAATCTCACAAGGGTATAATGAGGACTTCTCCAATAAGTCAACCATTGCTTCCAGAGGCAAGATTTGAATTGCACCCATGTTGGCTGAGAATATTTTGTTGGGAAATAAAGATCCTTTGATCCTGGGCCTGGGGTGCTCAGCTCCTTGACAATCGCCTTGTTTCGTCTGATTTGCAATAGCAAAAAACATGGTTAACTCAAATCCACAAAAGCTGCCACAACAAGAGTTGTTGTTCTTATTGTTTCATAATTCTATTTAATAACTCAAAGCAAATGAAGTCCATCCTACTGGCATAAGGATGACAAATTATAGTGCTCAGCAAAATCAATTCCAAGTCGAATTTCAACTGCATTTGAGCTTGCTTCCAGCATCCATGTTGCTGGATTCATTTTCCCAACAATTTTTGGCACTCCTGGAATTGCCTGCAATCAGCAGAGTAATAATAAAATAGAATCGAGACATGTAATCAATGTTAAACGCAGTTACATGTCCAACTTTATAACTAGTATTAACAGAAAAATAGAACTTTAGTACCTCAAAGTATTCGATGATCTTATTAGAATTGTGACCCAAAGGTCCCATGTATATAACTTGTCCCCCTCTTTTCATCAGTAGGAGCTGGGTGGAGAAGTTCATACAACATAAAGCCAAATTAGCAAATTACTCTTGAACAAGACATGACAACTGGCACTAATTTTGCAGAGGGAATCATTAGCTACACATGGAGATAAATCATGTATTTTCTATGAGGACAACCCTCAAACTTGAGTGCAATCCTTCAAAAAATTGAGATCAGGCTACCATTTTCAACAGAATGAAAATTGGCTCGTGTGTTTATTAACAACTGCTTATTATTTTTCTTAGATTGATCTGGTTCCACCGTTTTCAAGTTCTCAACCTTAATTTTTCAGTAAGAAGTTTGATCAGAATAGAAATTTCAGAATGCATTTTTGCATTGATGAAAATAAATAGATAGAGATAGAAAGTTGATACCTCATCAAAAGCTTCAAAGATATCAATGCTAGGTTGATGAATTGTGCAGACAACTGTTCTTCCTGTGTCAACTGTGTTCCTAACAGTTCTCATGACAATGGCAGCAGCTCTTGCATCAAGTCCTGAAGTCGGTTCGTCCATAAAAATGATTGAAGGATTAGCAACAAGCTCCACCGCAATTGTCAACCTTTTTCTTTGTTCTGTTGATAGACCAGTGATCCCTGGTAGTCCAACAATACCATCCTTGAGAACGTCAAGTTCTACTAGTTCCATAACTTCATTGACAAATATCTGCAAATTGACATCCATTTCAAAATATTTTAGAAAAAAACAAACTATTATTTTACACCTAGGACTACAATGTGCAGTGTACTTAAAGAAGCTCAAGCAAAAAGAAAGCAGATTTTACCATCTTGTCCTCATTACTAATTTCTTTGGGAAGGCGGAGGAAAGCAGAGTAGATTAAAGATTCTCTTACAGTGACTTGGGGAGAGTGTATGTCATTCTGCTCACAATAACCAGAAATTCTTGCAAAAGTCTCATGTTTTTTTGGATAACCTGAGATCCTAATATCTCCTTCAATATATCCCCCAGTTTTTCTTCCTGCAAGAACATCCATGAGTGTAGTTTTTCCAGCCCCACTTACACCCATTAAGGCAGTTAAGACACCAGGCCTAAAAGCCCCGGTGACATCCCTTAACAACTGGAGCCGATCATCTCCTATTCCTTGTGTCTTCATTTCCTGTGAACACCATTGAATTTCCCACTCAACTACTCAATCCACTCCACTGAAATTACTTCAGAGAACAATGAAAAACACCTAAAAATTAAGACCTATTTTATAAAATTATAAATTAATCTAATACACAACTAACAAGAACAAATAACGAAAGGGAGTAACAAGAGCATGAAGAGAAGAAAAAGAGAATGAAAGCTGCAAGGTAACATACCGGAGGCATATCAACATAGTAGTTTACACTTTCAAAGGTCATTGCTAAAGGCAAGAATGGAAGAGCCATTCCTCTATTAGGAGCAACACCATCCACTCGCTCAAGGGCTAAATCATTATTTCGACTAAGCCTGTTCAAATTAGCTTGGCTACTCATTCGTCTTAATTCCGTTTCTCCTGGAAGAATCCAATTTCATGTCAATAAGTCTACAATTTCTTTGACATCATAAATGGATATTTAGAGTTACAAGAATCTAACAAATCCAAGTGGGGTAGAAAGTCATTGGTCTTACTAGATTTGTTTGCATCAGAAGCTGATAAAGATCGGAGAACCTCTATTTCTCTCCTTGGTGGTAACCGAGATTGTTCATTTATTTCTTCATTAGTGTCTTCCCGAGTTGCATCTTCTGATATTATTGCTTGGGGTTTTCCATGAGCTTTTTAAAGGAAATATGTCAAAAACTTGCATTTCAATTTGATAGGAAAAGACAAATTTAAGGATGTAGCCCCTTACGATTCAGGTACATGAGTGCGAAGGTGTAAAGAATGTTGAAGATTACAGCAAAGCCTGCAAGGGCGGCAGCTCCTATCCAGTACCAGTAGCTTTTTGGGATGACCCCATTGCCCTTTAGTACTGCTACACCCAACCTTGTAGTTTTATCAGACGCCTGCAAATTGCTTTGTCATTAAGATATATACATCTACAACAGATGACAATTTGTTTAACCTCTTTAGAGAACAAAAGGCCTTTGCCATCTTGGTCATCGAA
Source organism: Tinospora cordifolia (assembly GCA_030144865.1). Lineage (NCBI taxonomy): Eukaryota > Viridiplantae > Streptophyta > Magnoliopsida > Ranunculales > Menispermaceae > Tinospora > Tinospora cordifolia. The sequence continues at coordinate 10,710 of JAJIYU010011891.1, forward strand.
AGAATTTTTACAAAACGAAGTAAGCTAATTTGTGTTATTTTGTGGTAGTCAGGAGAGGAAGAAAATAATTGCAGCTCACCAATTTGTTCATCCATCTTGGAGAAAGCATCTCATTGATAGTTACAGCACTGTAAGCATATGATAAGGGTGAAAGCCAGTAACCCCATAACCACCATTTTGGAATTTTGTCTGCATCACATATTGACCTATCTAGTAAGACGTTGAAAGGCAACATATTTCTTAATTATAGTAAGATATGGTGCAAACCTCGTGGGATGGTGAAACCACCAAGCATGAAAAGAACTTGATTAAGCAGAGAACCAGCAGAATTGGCTACAGTGATGCTTCTACAAACTCCAGCTGAGAGCCTAAAGAGCCCATTAGCCATTTGTTGTACCAAAATTGTTAATAGCAAATGCTTGAAAAATCTGCAAAAGTAAAATTGGGCTAGAATTATTCCATTCCAACGATTTGTGGGAGCAAATTAAGTGCTACTGAACTGAAGTTGACAGCATTGAATTAACATCGCTCTACTCACTACTTAAAACTATAGTTTCTTAAGCAAGCTAACAATAGGTCTTAATCACTATCAAGAATAACAATAAGCAACATATCTAAAAGAAAATTAAAACGTGCAATATACAATTAATAACAGTCCCACAAATCAATAAGCATATTGGATAAATCAATTGATATTATTGTTTTAGTAATGTCCTTTTTGTTTTCTTTTATTTATTTATTTATCTTTTTTGCTAAGCCAATGTCATGTATTTATTGAATACATTAATTAATGAAATGTAAAATTTCCCCTAATATTGTTAAAAAATTTTATGCTCCACTAAAAAAATATTCTTGTAAAAACATTATATTATGGCAAAATTAAATTAAAGGTACCTGCTTGGTTCTGGGGCAAATCCAATGGTATAGTAGTTCACCGCTGCAAAAGCTATGGAGTCGATCGCTGAAAGTGGGATCCTAAGCAGAACATTTGGCAAAGTGAAGGTCCAAACTGGATGAAACTGAAGGTCCCTGTGCTTATAAAAGACGGGCAATCTCACAATGGTCAGACCCGTCTCGGCCCCTCCATTAAACATGTTAGTGATGAGAGAATAGGTGAGTGCGCCAATGTAGATATTAGCGTCCATTTCATTTTTACTGTGCATATTTGTCCTCAGGAAGAGTGTCCCGCCAATGATGCCCACACAGGTGATTTGAATAGTCTTGGTTACATAGACGAAGGCATTTCTTTTGATGATTAGCCACTCTTTGGCAAAGTTGGCGTTGAGGAGCTCCATTATTGGTGTCGACTGCTTGTTGAACACAAGAGCTGCTTTGTGGCTACTGTTCTTGTCATATGGATTTGATAACCGGTTGCTCAGGTTCAACCCAACGTGAAATTTGTTGAAACGAGTGACGAATTCATTGGCCGATACATAACGGTATGGCTTGCTTCTGTCTGCCCAATAGTGCTCTTGATCCTTTCTCGATGTAACCTATGTTTTTCTCAAATGAATTAACAATTTTAAGAAATGTTGATATTATAGAAATGTTGAATCCAAAAACAGCTTTTCAATAGCGAGACATCTTTGTTGTAGTTTTTACCTCTTGCAAGAAATCTGCTGTGCTCTTCCTTTCTGGGCACTGGAAGCCGCAGCTCTGAAAGAACTCGATGACATGATCTCGAGGGCCTTGATAGACGATTTGTCCCTCGGAGAGTAAGATTATATCGTCGAAAAGATCAAATGTCTCTGGTGCGGGTTGGAGCAGTGACACGAGAATTGTGGCTTCAGTATAGTGGGCAATCTGCTGCAAGCATTTGACTATTTGATAAGTTGTTGAGCTATCAAGTCCGGTTGATATGTCATCCATAAACAACGTTTTTGTAGGCCCAACGATCATTTCTCCTGCAATAACAAAAGAACAATAAATGTAACATATGAATCCACAAATAAACTTTTCCAAAATTTTCTTTGTTCAAAATTACAAAGAAAAAAAAAATGTAGGAGAATGCAGCCATGAAAATGATATTTTCCCATAACAAAGAGCTAAAACTAAAAATTTCAATCCAATGGAACAGATAATGTAACCATTCAATTATAAAATACTACAAGGAGCAGCTATCATGAATATTTTCAAATCTAAGTTCAACTCCTTGACTAACTTATAATGCAAATAAACCAAAGTACCCGTTGTTACTCTCTTTCTTTGGCCACCTGATACTCCTCTCAGCATGGAATCCCCAAGGATTGTATCCTTACATACATCAAGCCCGAGTATCTGTTCCATGCAACAGAAAAAAAAAATAAAAAATAAAAAAAATAAAAGTGCAACCATGTAAAGAAATAAAATGTATTAAAGAGATTTTCTTTTTGTTGTTTTCCCTTCCTGTACAGATTTTGTCGGTCTATAAAATAACTAAATATCCTGAAATTATTAAAAATTTCCCATTCTCCATAATGATTAGTTTTTTGCTTCATTAACCATTCTAGATTACGCAATGGTAGAAAGAGGGACTAGAACCAACAAAATAAGGTAGGAAATTGGATGTTAGTTTAAAAATCTAACAAGAAAATTAAGCATAAATCTCCGCAGAGCAAAATCCTACATCAAAACAAAGGTTTTCCTGAATTTATCCTTTTTTTTTTTTAAATATTCGACTGAAGTAGCAACTGCCATCAATAGTGCAGGCTTTCCCTCGTACATCATATACATATTCCTATAGTCCATGTATTTGACTGCTAAAAAAAGCAACTTATTACCTTTAGAGTATGATCAGTTTTGAGAGTGCTTTTAGCTCCTCCAATAGTAATGGCCTAACAAATTCAGACAATTGAAACCGATTAGTTGTTAACGGAAGTCATTTACTCTTTCTAATCAACCAGATCCCAATTTAGCTATTAGTTCTACCTTCATAAAAAGATCGATTTCTGCCTCAGGAAATATTCCAGCCTCCTTTTCTCTTCTTAACAGCTCAGTCAAAAGCTCTTTCATACAACGCATTTCCAATTAATTTTTTTCAAGGAATTACAAAGTCGAAAAGAAAAATCATTCGCATAAACTAGTTTAAGAAACTTACCATATCTTGATCCAACTCCTTGGCATCTTGCAGAAAAATCTAGAGTTTCTTGAACTGTCATTTCTGCCACATGAACATCATTCTGACTAATGTAGGCTGATGTCTTTTCAGGTATGAATTCGTTGAACCTATGTCCATTATATGTTACTTCTCCTTTCACCTGATTCACACAAAAACATTTTGCCCACAAAACTCTTACTGTAATTTACTCAAGACACGCGATGCTTTTTGCGTTAGTTTTGACTAAAGTATTAAAAACACTCATGCCTGTTTTTGCTTGTTTACTGACCTTCAGTTCAGGGTCTAACTTTGCTGCCAATGCCAACAGAAGCGTTGTCTTCCCAGATGATGGAGGACCAAGAAGAAGGGTCATCCTGTGACAAGATTGTAAGGAGCTATCATCTTTGATACAAGTAGTAGAATTTTCATATATGTATCAACTGAAAATCAATCTTGACAAAAGAATTAAATTTCATTTCATTTCTTGAAAGCCTAAAAGCTTGCCTTGAAGGTTTTATTATCCCAGAGACATTTTGTAAAATGGTGAGCTTTGCCCGCTTAGCTAGTTTGATTCCCAAAAGACTAAGTATTGATTCTCCAATGTTTCTAGCAGAATTTAGAAGAGTCGGAAGAGCCCTTGTCCCAACATAGCAATCAGCTTCAATAGTTAGATTTCGAAACCGGACCTCCACAGTTGGAAGTTGGATTCCCACCCTGCAATAAACCCAAAATAAGCATGTTATCTAAACTTGAGCTACGAGTGTTGGACATGGCTACATATTTAGACATCCAACTTATTTTCAAATTCTAAAATACTAGGGCATAATTATATTATACATTAGTCTTTGCTTCTTTTTTCTCATTCATTAATCGTTTTATCCTTGAGTTTTACTGTACCTAAAACGCTTTGTCTTATTTCTGTTGGAGAATAAACACGTTAATATTCTAAAATTTAAAATTGTCAAGTACGTATCTCAAAAAGATGTCAAACTGGGGATAATAATTTTTGACACAACATAATAACTTGAATTGGATATGACACACATTTAACATCTTTGAGTTTAACATGAGTGGGTTTGAGTCAAAACGGAATGAACACAATTAATCATGACTAAAATTCAAGTTAAAACAAGTTAACTTATTAAATTCAAAAATAATTTATTTGACACAATTATG
>JAJIYU010011892.1:0-14948 GCA_030144865.1 Tinospora cordifolia
GTCTTCCATAAATTATTAGTGAATAAATTGAAAGATTTTCTCAAATCATTGTCATCTATGCCTTCAATGATTAATTTGTGCATGTAGATAGATTTGTTCATTTATATATTTTGTGTGAATTAACTATGATGTTTTATTCAAAGCTCCATTGTATTTGTTAACATTATGGGCATGGTATAAAAATTCTTCAACTTTTGGCAAAATTAGTTGAATTATTTTGGTAATTTGGATAATCGAAGCAAAATTCACTTATAATTGTAAAATTACAAAATTTCGTTTGCAAAGTTTGTCCAAAATCAAAATCTCAATGATTTTTACAAAAAAGAAATACAAAAAAGCCTAAATGGGATATTTTTTGTGGAAAAGTCTCTATAGTGCAAAAAGATTCTTTTATATAATCATAGAGATTATAAAAAGAAAAGTCTTTTTCTATAGATGAAGAAGATTGAAGGCAAGATGTATGCATCTGGGGAGTTGCAATACAAGATAAAGAAAAATGAGCTATAGCTTGGAGGACGAATGGTGGAGAGAAGAAAGAAAAAAGAAGAATTAACAGAAAGCCTAAGAGGAGAGGCATTGAGAAAAGAAAGAGAAACTAGGAGTGTCCATTGAGTCAGTACAGAAGATCGAAGTTGTGTGCACTTGTAGCAACAAGCAAGCCAACGACTAGTCAAGTTAGAGTTTATGTTTGCGCGGCTATTAGAGGTTGACGATAGGTTTATCTTTCTTTTTTATAACAATTTTAATTAACGCGTGTGATGTACATTAAACATTGTTAATGTTAAAATACACATTCAAAAACATTATATGTGTTCTTTTATATGTAAAATATATCTAGTTATGTTTTTTTTTTTTTTGATTATTTTTAATATAAATCATGTATATTTTAACAGTTACATATATATTTTTTCTAAACATCTCTAAGTTGGGGAACTTTTACAGAAATTCTTTCAAGTTTCTCAAACACTTCGAATTAATTTTAATTTTTGAAGGTCGAAGTTTGAGGTAAAGCTCTAAAATGTTAATTTTTGTTTTTTTGTTTTGTTTTTGTTTTTGTTTTTTGTTTTTTGTTTTTTTCAATGGACAAGAGAAAAGGCAAGTTATGTAAAGAGGGATAAGCCTTGAATAGAAAAAAAAAAAAAAAATTGAAGTGGGAGAGGTGAGGTTGTTGAATTCATTTATGTGTGGTCTATCCATTCCTCCTGCCCAGGTGGGAAGGACCTGCAAAATTGGAAAATTATGACGGGTTGTTAGATGGATATTAGTCCAAGAGAGGGGGGGTAAGGTTGTGAATTGCACTTAGTGTGTTTTTTGATTGAAAACACCTAATGCAAATAGTATGGTATGATAAAATAAATATGTAGTGCAAACCTTAAAATCTTAAACGTGAATACAAGTGAGAAAAAAAGCAGATATTTATTGAGGTCCAGCTGCAACCACTTACTCTTCTACATAAATGAGACCCTAATTAGGAATTTTTCTATTCACTATGGAAATCCTCTAATAGTTGCCTTCTTCTGAATTCAAGGAATAACTCACCCTTTTACATAGGTTTAGAGAAACCTTCAGTACAACGAAATCTGGGATTCAGGTGTGGGCTCAAGACTGAGACAAGAGGTGTTTGAAGGTCTCTAAATGATTCCTTCCCCAAGTGGGCAATTTTAGCCAACATATATTCAATCTTAGAAAAGATATAAAAATGAAAATTGCAAGAGAGAATGAGTACTTCTTATAGAATGCTCAGCCAATGATATTAGATGAAGTTTAAAGCAAAGGATGAATACCTTAGATTGTAGAAAGATTTGCAAGGAAGGCTGTACAATCCAACAAGGCAGTGATACCTAGATCTTAATATATGTTAGCTTAAAGATATGGGCTGAAGCTCAAGCTGAGAGTATTATTGTAAAGTGATTGTTTTGCAAAGATATTGGATTAAATCCTAGTTAATACTCTTTTTCAAAATCTCCCAATTTTTTTTCTAAATAGAGAAAGACTAAGCAGTTGAGGTTTTTAAATTCAAAATACAAAACTCAAAAAGATTCAAAGAGAATAACAGAAACTTAAGAAAAAAAAATCTTTTCAATATTTGCAAACCAAGATCTTTAAAAAATATCAAAGAAAGAATTAAGATGAATGGCACTTGATCTATTCAAAGTTTTGAAAACAGCTAATGCAAAGATTGAAGGTCAAAAACACTTGGAAAAACTTTGTAAAAAATGTGGAGCGCTGGATTGAAAATGATTTTTCAAGATTTGAAAAAGATTCAAAAGCTTAGAAGAATGTGAGACTATGTATTTGTAGATAGCATACAATGGTGTTTCAATTGAAGGAGTGTGTTTTCATGTGCAAAATATCACTCTGAAAGTGGCAGGTTGTTGTCAAATTGTCAGACTGGAAGTGTGTTCCCTAAAGGAAGCATGTCCTTGTTATGTGTGGAAATTTGAATTTCATCAGATGGAGCTTGGTTCATCCATGTCATTGAGGAGAGAAAATACTCTTTGGAAATGATGAAGCGCGGTTCATGCAATTGAGCTTATTTTAAGTTTTCTAGAAAAAAAAAATCACTTAGAAAAAATTGCACAAAGATGGAGCTTGTTTCCTTGAAGAGAGTGCGGTTCATTCAAAAACCTGAGTAGGAGATGTTAGTCTTGGTTTTTTGTATGAAGCACATTTGAATCATAAAACAAGTTTTTTGGTCTTGGTAAAATGCATATGAAGCTCGTTTCTATTCCATTTGGAAAAGTCATCCGTTTGAAATGCTACACATGGAGATCGTTTACAAGTGGGAGGGAGTACCTTAAGTGACATTAAACTTCCAAGTAAATAAAGTTGCAATAAATTTCGTGTCATATTGTGAAAACATCATGATTTTTTTGAAGTTCATGAATTTCAATTTGACTTTTCTTTGACATCTCAAAACATGATTAAAGTCATTTAAAAAAGCAATATTGAAATACATGATAAACACAATTAAACCAATGCACTTAGTTTGAAAGCATTTTAATGCATCTACTCTAGTACATAAAATCATGCAACTATCCAAAAGAATTTCGATACCAATAAAACATATGGTAAATCCATTAATGCATGATATGCATGAAAATGTTGTTTGGCAAACTACAGTAGGTTTTCTACAGCCTAAGAATCTAAGCATGCAGATAAAATAAATTAACTCGAGGCACATGGTGCTTTTGATCTGGTGCTGTTTTGTCTTTATTGATTTGCATAGATGAATATTGTGTTGTAGCTCTGAAATCATTTAGACAGTTTTCAGTAAACACAAGTATGTTGTTTGTTTTCATTAAAACATTGAGAGTCATCGAGTCAAGAACTCCTTAATGACTCAAGAATAAGAAGGTAGTGAAGCTCAAAGTGCTAGAAAAATTTCCTTGTACTTGTTTGTAGTGTTGTTAAGGTGTGGCCTAAGTGTTAGCATGCATCCTGGGGTGGAGGGCTCAAAATTTTTTTTTATTTTTTGTCTTAACTAATAATTAAGGTACTTAATTTTCATTGGCTGATTTAAAAAACGGTTTTTTAAAAGTTAAATGACAAAGAATGTTTGTTTATAATTTATACAACCAATTATTCAATTTTTTAATTCATAATAAATAATTTATTTTAATATATTATAATTTATTATTAATATATATAAATTAAAAAATATATTATTCAATTTAATATTATACCTATTTTTTATATATATTGAGTGAGGGATCAATGAATTAATAAATAATTTTTTTTAGAGACTTCTAAATGATTATGTTATGAATTGCCTTAAACCAGCGTGGCCTAGCCTATCCTTATGGAGGCTTACCGCCTAATTTCTCTTTTTCGCGTTGACAAGATTGATTATTTGTACCATTTTTGTTGGCAGTTACTTCTTTGGACGAAGCTGGCATTTAAACCATGTATATTTCTTGTCCAAGGAAAATTGTGTTCTCTTCTTCATTCTTTTTTTTTTTTTTTGGTTTTTGTCTGCGATTCCTCTAACAATATATATTTATTATCTTCTCTTTGCAACTATGTTTGATGTTTATGCTTGTTGCTTTTATCAAACAAGATTTTGATGGTTTTGCAATTAAAGGATCTGGTTAGAGGCGGAAAAGGTGTTTTTATTCAAATTTATCTGCAAGCTATACTAAGGCACTTACCTTGTACAATCATCCGTAGTAAGCTGCTAAACTATGTGCACTCATCTGGTACAGGAAGAAGAACAAGTACGAAACAGGGTGATGGATGATTTGCTATACGCCTGTGTAAGTCACCCTTTGGCCGCTCAAATTTCCTTATATTATCAACTCCAATTCCACTTGGTTATAGAAGAAAGAGTACCTTATGAAATTGATCCAAATTTGAGGTTGGTTGTTTCTGCTAGGAAGTTTCATATTCAATCAGGTTTATGCTTTGGTTAAAAATGCAAAATAAATGAGCTCATATACATGCTTTGTTTTCTTGCTGTTTCAGTGATGGGATGAATGGCTATCTTTGGCTGTCTGAGAGGAATGGGTACATAAAGGTTTTCTGTTCACCAATTAAGGGGTTGGAAGATATTGAGAACAATCATGTCTTGTAGGCCTTCTTGCAAGCTGCTATTTTAAATTTCGAAAGCTTTGGATAGTCTTAGTTTCAATCACTTTATTTTACGTCTATTTCTTTTTAGGCTAAGCAATTTGTTCTTTTTTTTTTTTCCTGCAGAAACACTGCCTACCTTAATCCTCAACTGCATAAGCATATTCCTGAACCTTCCGAGGGTGTAATCATCCCTGAAAAGGTCTGTGAGAACAACTTTGTGGCTCTAGATTAGATTCCAATTAATCGTGTTGAGGCATTAAAAACCTCAATAGTGTTCTTGCAAATGCCTATTATCTATTCCTGTATACGTAACGCATAAGAAGGAGGTCAAACAACAATTTGAAGATTCACTTGTGGATATCTTCCAGGGAAATAACAAATTGGAATGAGGTTGAGCCTATCTTTATAGGTTTCACCACCTTCCTGGTCCAATCCTGTCCTCTTACCTGTTTTTGTAAGAAACTGGATAGATGGCTTGTCATTCTTTTTTCTTCTTTTAGAAACAACACAATAAGTTTATATAAACATAACACTAAGTTATTGTTGTTAAAAATAAAGAAGTGGTCCATATATTTGCTTGTTCTTTCTCATTACTATTGACTCTGGAGCTTTTTATGCATTTGATTCTATTTTAAATCAAATTCCTAGATGTCTACCATTAGTTTTTACTTAGACACATATACATTATTTTTTGTTTATTTTATTTTATTTTTTAAAACTTCTTCTAAAATTTTTAATTATTTATTTATCTTTTTAAATCTATGTCTCTTCTAGATTTAATTTTATCAATGCCTTAAATCTCAAGGATACCCACTTCAAGGAATTAATTTTTGCTAGATTTTTACTTGGATGACATGACGATGTAGTCATATAGGTTTGATATCTCTTTCAATTTCTTATAACAATAACAATATCTTTGTTTTTTGCTTAAAGTAAAGAAGAAGACATAGGTTTGTTATCAAGCTAACATATTTCTATCTTGGTTCAATCCAGTACTAGCAAATATATTGCAACTTCATGATAACATAACCATAATATATTGTAAATTTATGATAACATATCCATAACCATTGTGATCATGTTCTAATATCATAAGTAAATTATATTATTTATTACTATTTATTTATTTCTCCTCAAAGAAGGTTTACTTAATTTGTTATTTGTAAGGAAGCATATGCTACCATAGTTGTTAAGTAACAGCCAAGTTGATGTTGGAATTTGGTTAACATGATAGTGGACATTTTGCTGTGGAAGATTGACTGAACAAGCATTTTGAAAAGCATTTGGTTCTTCAAATTTACACTGTAACCTATCGTGTTTTTTAAATCAAACATTAAGATTCCCATGATTTTGCTAAACCAGGATGTTGTCTTCAAGGTACGGCCTAGAGCAAAGCCTTTTTTAGAAGTTCAAATCTCACCACCAGAATGAGTTCCATATATGGTCCCCATTAATTAATTAATTATTCATGAGCTAGCATAATAATTGATGGAGGTTTTGTAGTTATTGTGCCCACTCAAGACTTGAAGATAGTCACTAGGAATGTGTTCAAGTGATACTTAAATGAACTCAATGAATAGGTTGATTATAAATATATATTTTTTGGATTTCACAATTAAAAGTTTATATGAAGGGTTGAACATGCCTCGCTCAATGGTTATATATATAGAAAGTTTGTGATCACATTTTGAGGATCAGTTTTGTCCTGTTTGTACCCAGATTGACTTTTTTGCTTTCTTGTTCACTACCAGATTGTAAAACTGGAAGATGTAAAACCATCCCCAGTGTTATGGCATGAAGACAATAGCTACCTTCGCCATCTAGCTAGAGAGAGGTGAGAGCGTTTCCACAACTCCATTTTAGATATCTGCATAATTCCTGCATTGCATTTTTCTGAAAATTATGATTCACTTGTAGTCCACTAGTCCTTATTGACAATTGACTTTGCCAAATCCTTACAGTTATCTGCACTCTGGAGATGCACAAACGATAAGTAAAGTTTTGTGTTGGACATTTTCTGTGCTGGTTCTTCCTTTGTATAGTTGTTGATCTTTCCAGATTTTCTCATTGATTTGAATGATTGAGATATTGGAAGAAGTGTTCATGTTAAGTTTAGATTCCAGTTTTTTTATTTAAAATATCCTTGTTCAGATCTTCAATGGTGGCTTCTGCAGTCAGCCTTTTTTTTTTCCCTGGCAGAAACAAAGGTTACTTATGTTAATTTATGAAAAGAATGTACTTCTGGTGAATGTTGCGTGTTACTTATATTAATTCATGAAAAGAATTTACATGCAGTATTCATCAGAAGTGATAGCTGAAGTATCTATACCCTTAAACCTTCACCATTCCTATCCACTCTTCTATGACAGGCAACCAATACAAAACCCCCTTTTAGGAGAGAATTCTCCAGTCAGTGTACGTACAAATATTCCAATTTATTAATGCACCCAGAAACCCATTTCCAAAGATGAGGCTAATATCCATGTACCAGCCATCAACTTAAGATCTTGAACTACAATGCAGAGTTTGCCTCAGCATGAATTATTTAATTGTTGCCTTGTTGGCTTCTAATTTCTAGCTATGATGTCCATAATGCCATTTAGATGCAAGCACATCAGTGGCTCTTTCCTCAACTGAAAAGCAGGGGATCTGAGTCAGAGATAAAGCTTCCTCTGCGATTAGAGTTATTTATTTATTCTTCTTGGCAGAAACAATTTATATTACTTCAAACTTGTACAATCTATTATTACCAGTGGTGATAATTAGAAAAAAGTATACCCATGATCAAGCACCTCTGCCATAGTCCAATTTGACTCAAATCCCTGATGAAGAAGACTATTCCCTACCCACTACTACATGCTCACTACTTGTTAAATTTAATACTAAATTTTATACACGTCCAAGCTGTATCACTCACAAAGAACCAAATAATGCAATGCTACCAATTTCCTTTTCCTCCAGTGTTAATGATGTGGAATGATCTGAAGACAAAACATCCTCCATATGGTTTGGGACTCAAAAACAAATAACCAGAAAGAATGAGCCCTTCCCTCCAAATCTTCAGTCTGCATGATTGTGTGTTATTTGATCTAATGATATATATATATATATGTTCTTGTAGAAATGCAGCTTTGGGTTTTGCCCTGGTGCCACCAGTGATGGAATATCATTAGTTTCTGAATAAATATGATTTTTCTTCACTTTTTTCTTTTTTCTTTTATTTTTTTTATTTTTTTTTTTAATTTTTTGAGAGTTACATTTTGGGTGTCTCTTCATCTTTACAGTCGTATCTATCTTTTTTCTTTTCCAGGCCACAGGTACCAGGGGCACTGGCGGGTCCTGTTTTGAGTGAAGCAGCTCATCGCCTGGTCAAGAGTGCTCTGCACATCAACCCTAGCACCTCTGCAGCTCAAAATCACCAACCCTACTTGAACATTAAGGGTAAGAGGCCAACGCCAGCAGGACCTCCAGGATACGAAAATGGATTTATTCAGGGCTTACGGCATGGAGATTGCTATCAAAAAGGCTCTGCAAGGATCACTAGCCCAGCACCTATATCAACTGTCACTTTCAGCAACAAAACAAGACCTCCCGGACGTGAAAGTGGATTCATTCAGGACACAAGACATGGTAATGGCTATCAAAATGACTCAGCAAGGATCGTTAATAGCTCAACCTCCATATCGGCCTCTACTTCAAACCAAACACAAGGAAATAGATTGAACTTGAGAATGCAGGATCAATTTAAACATCAGGAACAGTTGCATAATCTACAAAGAGGAATTTTTGGCTTGAAAATTGAAGAAGGGGTGAGAAGAAGACCACAAGATCAGATGTTGCTAACAACAACAAAAGTTGGGAACTCATTTAAGCAACAGCAGCAGCTGCACATTAATAATCAAGGACAAACTTCACAGATACACGCGAACACTAGTCGCAGACCTTCTGGCCAGTCCTTTGGAAAGGAAGGAAATAATTCATATAGTAATGGTCGTGGGAAACAAGTAAAGCAGGTGTACGTAGCTAAAACAAGATCCTTGCAGCAACCCTCAGACTCTACCCTTCAGCAGCAGCAGCAGCAGCAAGCATTGCACCCCAACTTAGAGGGTGGAGAGGGTTAGGTTTTTCACTTCTTTTTGTATGAAAATTAACATGGGAATGAACCTAATATTATTACAAAAGTTTCCTTGCATGATAACAACTTACAGCTTTCATTGGATGCGGCATTAGCTTGAAGCTTTTGTGCAGTGTTTGTTGCCTTGCGGGCTTGTGGCTGGTCCCAAAGATTGGGTAGCCCTTGGTTTAATCTTACTTTTTTTCAAACTCTAATCTATCTTAGGGATATTTTGGATGGTTAATAGTGAGACCTTTTTCTTAACTGGAAAAAATTTATGTTATTTTCTCTTGAAAGAGTAATTGTATTGTTAATTTGAATAAAAAGTACTTTTGTAATTGACTGGTTTTTTAATTCTTCCTTACATTCAATTTTCTTTAAATATTATTTTACCCTTTTGTTTCTAAATTTTACGATCTAATACCTTCATTAATATTTTCAAACATTTTGAGTCATTCAAATCATATTAAACGATTAAACAAGTGATTTTATTTCAATAGGAATTATTTCATCAAATTATTATTATTATTATTATTTGTGTGTGCGTGCAAGTGCCCCGGGAGGTTCATCTTCATTTCAGCATCTTGTCCAACCTCTTCTCCTCCAACACGCACACACAAAAAAGAACAAAGAAAAAAAAACAATAAAAACCCTATCTTGTCCAACAGGCTGGAGAATATCATCAAATATCAATAAATAAAACATTATTATCACTTTCCTGGGTAAATTAATCAAACAATCGGAAGTTTTTTTTGACACTTGAAGAAACAAGAAGTCCTACACAGATTACAAACACAATACTTTTCAACTTCAAAAGCCCATTGTTTGGGTTGAGAGGGATTTTCGAAACAGTGCATCAGGTGAAGCGTTACTGCAGTCTCCACACATATAGCTTTTGAAACCGCCAGGCGCCATTTATGTGCACAGCCGCAACAGTATTAGTCATTTCTTCATTCATCATGCCCCGTATGGATTAAAGATGAAAATGGACTCTTTCAATTGCAAAAACATTTTGATCAATCAATTTGCACATATCAGGAGCGGGATAGAACTCCTTTAGAACTGCAATGCCCACACGAAAGATGATATTTATGTTACTTGTCACCCAGGATAAATGCATGTAAAAAAGTGTCATGATGCAAGTTATACTAGTATCATTTAGTAAATTATGTAACTTTTTGAGGCAGCCATGAAGATTTCAGAGGTAGTGTGATTGATACTTGATGATCAACTTTAAGACCACAGGGAACTCAACTAGGAAAGTGTGCACATATTACCTTGGAACAGAGCCAAGACGGCGAGGATCAGATTCAGTTGCTTGTCGAAGAGCTCGGGCAAAAGCTTTGAATGTTGCCTCAATAATATGATGAGAGTTTTTCCCAGCAAGCTGCTTCCAAAAGAATAACAAAAACAACGAAAGAAAAACCTGAGGATCAATTGCCTTTATGTGAAAAAAAATTATAAGAACAATAAACAACTTGCAATTTTTGGTGTTTTGGACGAGACAGGAAAATCTGAACCACCTCCCAAGAATTTCATACACGGTGGAGAAAGCATACTTTTCCTAAATTAAAATTTTCAACTTATGGGAGAGGGAGAGGCACATTGTGAAAGTTTTACCTGCCGGATGTGAAGTGTCATTCCAGAAGTGTTCACCAATGATTGAAAAAAATGCTCCACCAGCTAAATAAATCACAATTCAGATAACCGTGAGATCATATATTATGGAACCAGGAGCACTACTAGAACATAGTGTAATTATTTTTACAGAACTTTGTGTTGCTCTGTACAACATATGAAATTGAAGGCCAAAATTCACATGTCAGCCATAAAAAATTTCAGGATTTCACCTGTTCCCAAAAAAACTCAAAGACAGAAGATTGTGAAGTATCTAAAACAGCATTTCAAGGATGTAATTTCAAGGATGTATCTCGAATTGACATTTTCGAATGCATGAAAGTCCATATTGCTTTGAATTAACACTCAACCTCACATAAACATGCATTAGGAGATGCCACTTTGCAATTCCTGTAATAATGATTTCTTGAGGTGTACACTATTTTATGAATAGAGTGTTCCTAATAATAATAGTAATCTATCTTGCCCTAGATTATATGTAGAAAATCATCATCCACCGTCAACAGAATTGCATTAATGGTTTCATGAACATCACTTAATACAAGACCTAAATAGAATAGAAGCATCAGGATCTAGCTAATATTTGGATAAAGGTTCGCAGTTAAGGGTGTTGTTAGTTGTTTGGTTCAAACTGCAAAACCAAATTTACAGAAGCATTCAGTCTAATTTTTTACATGTTTCATATAGGTAGTAGTTTAACATATCAACATGTGTTATTGTTATATCCTTATAGATGTAGTATTTGTTTATAAAATGTCACACTTTAATTATATTAATACAAATAATTAGTTTTTGTGGTCATTATTAAAGGTGAACTAACTTTGTTTAGTTCAGTTTGATTTGACTTTGTGATTAGTTCAGTTTTGGTTTGAGCAGTAAACTAACCAAAATGGAATGGATGATACTTCAATTTTCAATTGCATGGGAAAAGCTACATGATTAAATTTGCAAAAAGTGGGGGAAGGATATGATGATCCTTTTAAGCCTAATAGCAAAATCAGTGAATAAGAAGTAGAATGTACTTAAACAATAGAGGCATGAATTTGACTCATCAGTCACATCATTTATACATTTTATTTGGATAAGCCTCCAAACTTAGACTCACCATTCAACTGCGCAACATAGTACCGGTGTTAGGTAAGCAAATGTTGGTGGTATGATTCAGCAGTAACCTATCGTGATTATCTTCTAATTGCAGAAATAAAGAAGATCCAAAAGATACAAAAGGACAGGAAAAAGAAAATGGTGTTAAATTCCACGACTCAACGAAAAAATTCCTGCATAAGTGATATAAATTGAAAAAATTGAACATCGAGCTATGGTGGATATGTTGAAAAGAAGGTTTCCCAACAGTGTTTATCTGCATCTACAAATTATTTATTTGTTCATTGTGATTCCGTTTGGCCGTTACTGCAACAGTGGACGGGCATATGTGGTGGTTTATTTTTCAGCCCTACCTAATGCATGGAGCATAATTACCATCAAAATTTCAGTCCTTTTTCCAGGAAGGCTTTACAAATAGGCTGGGTTGTCTAATAGTCATTGGCTACACTGTCGTGCGTGTGGTTGGAGAGGAATAAGAGTTTTTCAATGTTGGCAAAGGATGTTTCACGTTTTGTGGGATGACACTGTGTTGTTGACGGCTTTTTGGATGGCCTCTTCAAGGAGAGGAGATGGTCTTCACTCGCCTTGGTATAGGGATTGGAATTCTTGCATGTTCTTTTGGTTCCTTGGTAATAAGCCTTCACTTTGCTCACAGTTAGGTGTTGTTATTATTATTATTATTATTATAAAATTCCTTCCCCTTAACTTTCACAGAAGCAAACTTGAGGCATATCTATTTAAGAAGAGGCAGAATGGAAGATACCGTCCAATACATGCTGACCAAAGTAGTTATTGTGAGAACTGAACACAAGATAACACTGAAGATGAACCAAAGGATTTGTCAAGGACAACTTATGGTTGATACAAATATAAAGGGATAATGGGATGAAAAAAATGATTATACACTCTGAATCTATAGAGATTTCTGGTGTGGTAAGTAATTTAAATGAATATTAAATATTGGTACTCTTAACTATTTTGGATAGTTAATAGTTCAAGAAAATGTTCAAGTGCCTAATTTAAAAACCAAAAGAAAAGGGAACAAAAGAAAAGATGCAAATCGCATGATGTTATGAACAAAGATGAACCGTCTTCAAACTTTACAAGATGAAAACATTTCTTCATACAAGAAGCAAATGGAATTACCTGAGTGTCATATGTTCCAACTCTTTCAGTAGGAATATGTAAATCATAACTCAAATGAGGACGCCCTGATAAGTCCTGATTCACCAGAAAACCTCAAGTTGGTATAGGAGCATCATCTTATAATAACAAAAAATATATATGAAACTATTATTATCAATTCTCTTTTATTTATCCCAAAAGAAAACTACTCTTAGCATCTTAGAAATCTAACCACACAAAAATGAGAAAGCATGTAGAGTCATTACTAGGTGGAATTTAAAATAAAGATTCAGCTTAAAAAGGTGTCTAACGGTATACCTACCAACGCAACATGCACAAGAGCCTCGTCCAATGGAGCAGAAAAGTCACCGAACCGTTGAATTCCTTTTCGATCCCCAAGGGCTTGAAGCAAGGCCTACATGGGAAAACAAAGAAATTTCTTAAAGCCCATGACCTAAAACTTCAATACATGGTATTTACAGACAAATGATAAGATAAATCCATGAAATAATCACCGTTCCAATAGCAAGAGCAACATCTTCATTGGTATGGTGGTCATCAATATGAATATCACCAATAGCCTTCACATGTACATCAAAGAGCCCATGCGACGCAAGTTGCTGCCACAAAATTGCAAAATTAATATAAAACATCATCATAACTTAACCCAGAAACGGAAAAAAAAAAGTACTTTTTTTTTCAAGATTTACACTAGAAATGTTGAACAAATGAAAAATTGTAAATTTTTTAACTACTGTATCAGAAAATTACAGTATATACTCACATCCAACATATGATCCAAGAAGGGTATACCAGTGCTGGAATTAGAAACCCCGGAACCATCCAAGTTAATTTTAACTTCCACATTTGTTTCTTTGGTCACTCTTTTAACCTCACCAAATCGACCCACTGAAAAATTCATCCCAAAAACATCATTCAGAATTACAAAACTTTCCATTGATGCAAAGAATTGATGGGGAAAAGAGAGAAACTGAAGGAAATAATCATGAAAACTAAGATTAATAGCCAAAATAATCAGATGGGAGTTGAAGATGATGTTATAGTTAATTACCCGTATTGATTGGTGGCAATGAAGAGCCATTTTGTTCGGATTGGAAGGAACAAGAACATGAACAGTGAGAGTGTCTTATGGGGGATAGCATTGGCTTGATTTTGAAGTGAATACGGCTGGAGTTGCGTGGAGGAAGAGTTTTAGCCCTAAAGAGAGAAGAACAAGAATACAGTATGCGAGAAGAAGGAGCGACCAGCTCCATTTGATTTAACTGCTCTATGAAAACCCGGTAGGCACTATATATCTCTTATTCTCTCCTCCTGCTTATTTATTTATTTATTTGTTTAGAAAATAAATAAATAATTTATTTTTTAAAAAAGAAATTTAATATAGATTCTGTTTTTCTCACCCTTTGAAAGTTTCTATCAGCTTCATAATTTAGCTAATTATTTTAAATTAACGAGGTAAAATGTTAGGTTGAGTTGATTTTTCAACCCACTTCCAAAATTCCATGCAATTTTGGTCTGGGCTTTTTTATATGTATATTTTTTTTGCTTTTTAATTTTTTTTTATAATGTATTACTTTTTTGTTTAATATTATAATAATATAATTTTAATTATCTAATATTTATTTATTCATTATTTATTAAACGTATTATAAGGTGAATATGTAAAATGAAATTCATATATGTGAAAAATATAAATTTTTATATTGAGAAAGATTATAAAATAGAAATAAAGAAGGATCTAAAAAAATGGTATAATTAAAGTAATTTATTAATAATGAAAGGAATTAATTAGTAAAAAATGGTGGAATAAAAATAATTAATTAATAATGCTAGCCACAAGAATGTAACACATCTAATATATATATATATATATTATTTATTTATTTATTTAGTTAGTTATTCATAAAGAAACCTTTATTCATTACCTATTGCATGTCATTAGCCCGGCCATTGAGGTAGAATTGAAGCAAATGAGTAGAGAATTTTGAGCTTGTAGACTTACAAAATCAAGCAAGAATTAATGGTCCAAGCTCATGGACAACAAAATTTGTGAAAGGAGTTCAACAAACGAAGACGAGCTAGCTAGGTTAAGCTCATGAAAATAAACGTTATGGAGCAACTCGATCTTGCTCAAAGTTCGTCAGCTTGGCCAAGCTAAGCTACCTAAAAACCAAAAGACCTGTAAAAAAGTGAGAAATAATTTTAAAATAGGGTGGACATTATTTAAAAAAAATCATAAAATCCTTAGTAATATACTAGTAAGAGTGGAAACTACATTCCCGAACATCTATAAAAATCCATAAGATGTAAGTTAAATGACATCTTGAATCATTGCACAGAAAGTTTTTCAAAGCAATAGAATGGGGTTTTTTTT
>JAJIYU010011893.1:0-15037 GCA_030144865.1 Tinospora cordifolia
TTTTTCAGGGAATTAAATTACATGAAGACCATGAATATTAGTTAGGTTCTTTTTATTTAAAAAGTTTCTAATTTTTATGTAAGGGTATGTTGCCCAAGTTTTAAGACTTCCGCTATAATATTTTTTTTATGTATTCAATTTTATTTAATTAATTGAGTTTATGAATTTTAGTTATTTCTTATACTATTGCCTTATTAAATTCTTAATTTTAATTTATGTACGGTTAAATACGATCAAGGCATGAAATGACTGAAATAGAAGTCAAGTGTGTGTCGCTTGTAATGTAACACCGGCCCGGCCCGCCATTTGGTTTAGTCCACTGTCAAGAAAAATGGTGGATGCGTCCAATGCTTAATGATACGGGGGTTGGGGTGTTACATATTTGGTGTCAACAGGTTCTTACTATTTCTCCGGCTTCTTCTACTTCATTTTATACCTCATCACCTGGATCTTCTCCTTGCGGCCCCTTATCTCCAGGTTACTCGGACCAGTAATCACGACGATACTTAACTTTCTAAGTAAGTCCTGCCTAAAAACCAGTATCTCTATTTCCCATTTTCCATTCTTATCCACCCTACCAGCAAACTGTTTAGTCACTGTGATCCAGCCCTATTAGCCGAGGAAGGCGTTTGAAGGCATCTTTTACTCCCAGACACAAACTGTTGCTCGGTAAGAATTGGTAAAAAGAATGGAAGCTTCTCCGGTCCTCAACACCTCTTCTCTTGAAGCCTCTTGCACCTCAGCCAAGATAGATGGGTTATATGAAGTACAATACTTGCCTGATTCTAATGGAATGGTTCCACTTACTGAACTTGTCCCCATTCTACCTCAGAACGTTTATACTCTTCCCTTTACCTCTTTTCATAGAGAAATTAAAAATTTGTTCAACAGACACACACCTCAAAGCCCGATCAAAGAATATGTCCAAATATCCAACTTTAATGAACACCAGATCCCTGTTGATTAGGCTGAACATTTTTTCCCCGTTGCCTTACACGCTTCTATTTTACCCCAATGGCGAAAAGACGGCTACACTCGTCTTCACTATGGTGTAGTGAAAATGTCTATCACCTTCCATGGTAGAAAAGCCACAGAAGCTATTTCTCGAATAGCTCTTCTCGATTCCTGCATGATTTGTTACTATGATGCGGTTATAGGCACTATCCAAACTACCCTAAATTCTGGCACAGTGTTTGTTACATTTTATCCAAATTTTAATGTGTCTTTGAAAGACCCTCATGCCTTCACCACCCTCACCCTCCAAGCCCAATTGTCTGGAGCCCCTCAAATCCAAACTGCTCTGGCAGCAACCATCCATTACCAGGTCGCTTATCGCGTTCAAAATCATGCGATAGATGTTCCCTACAAAGGTTCTTTTCTTGATGGCCTCATGCTAGATATCAGTTCTCAAGGTGCTGTTTCACACACCTTCCTTCCGAGGACAATCCATCCTAGCCAACTCCAGCAACCATTTCCACAAATCTGGCTTACAAGCTATGAGGCTCGATTCCAGGCAAACGAACTACGCCAGTCAACTCAAGCTATTCATAATAGGCGTCAAGATGGACTTGTCGAGACTACCTTTCCAACACCCTCTCTGGTGCAGTCACGACCTTCTTTTGCAGGTATCCATTTTGTGAATTTCGCAGATCCTCCTATTGTTGCACACCACTGGTGTGACACATGTAATTGTCCTGATTGTGATGAGGATGCATTTGAAGTCAAATATGATATTGAGAAGCCGCGCCAAAAGACCACCCAACAACTCTTAGCCGCTAGATATGAGTCTGGCGACCCAACAATTGGTTTTATTGAATCACCATCAGGAAGGTATCAATACTATGTCTTACTTTCTGATTATTCTACTAATGATGATTTTGATGACCAAGTCAGTAGAACATCTAACGATGAAGAAAACTACAATCCTGATTACAATAAATATGCCCCTGAAAAGAGTTGTTTTGTTCTCATCGAACATTCTGGTGCTTTTCCTCCACCATCTGGTATAGAACGATCTACTAACCCACTTACTGGCTGTCCTCTTCAGTACTAGATTAGACCTTCTAAAATCATGACACCTAAAGGACCAGCTCTTCAGACCCTTACTAATTCTGATGCAGTTTTGAATTGGCAGTCCAACAACGCCTTATACTAGAATGATCTTCTTCAATCCATTCTCCATAAATAGTAGCAATCTCTAGCCCATCAAACTGCTCATGACCAACTTATTGCCTCTCTTCGAGCCCGTATTAACCAAGTCCATCACTAGCTTTTAGACCTTGCCAATTCTATTACCCATTATTCTGAGATCCAAACTGCCTTTGGCCCCCTTGAACGTGAACATGAGTCCCTCAAGAATCAACTTCGTGAGCTTATAAACTCACCCCCTGATCCTCCCGCAAACCCCTTTTTACGCCTCTCATTATACCTTCAGCCTTTAAACCACCCTCTTTTACCATGCCATCCCTTTTTCCTCCAAACTACCAACTCCATAGCAAACGACCTCCTACTCATCCTCCTTGACCACGTAGTGGTTTAACTTTTAAATCCTCATTCCAACAGCCACCTCTTGACCCTCCATCTCCTCCTGATGCCTATCACAATTCTCCACCCCGTTTTCCATCTGGGTCTTCTCACAAACGAAAAGATAAGGGAAAAGAAAAGGTTGTTATGACCATTCCTCCCATCGAACCCAGATCTAGGCTTCTTCTAAGCCCCAGCCACTTCCTGACATCTCAGAAAATCCCTTAAGTTCTTTTCTTGGATATGAAGCTCATCGTTATGATCAACCCTCTGTAGCCCTAGCCGACCCTATCCCTGATGACTCTCCTTTTGAAATTTCTTCTTCTTCTGCCTCTTCTCCTTCTGATTCTTTCTCTGAAGAATCTGATTCTTCCCATGACATCCTTGCTGTTGACTTAGGCCCAGGAGAATCCTCGCAACCTAAACCAGAACCTACCGAACCTCCTCATGGACTTGCACCATTTCACGAGCACCCACCTGAAGAATCAAATGACATGGAATCTGACTTCCTTCCTCCTAATAGCAAACCCTCCAAATCCAGTGCTTTCCATACCTTTAATTTAAACAAGTTTACATATTATATATATATACACATATATTTTTTTCACACATATATTTACGCATATTTATAATCGTACCACACACACACACACACACACACACACACACACACACACACACACACACACACACACACACACATATTTATATTGATTATTGGATGCTTTAATGTTGAACCAAAATATATTTCATTTTTTTCTTACTTTATTTTATACCTTAAAATATACATAATTTATAAAACAAAATGTTAATAATTCCTCCAATTGGATTGTTTTATTTAATTGAGTTTCTCACAAAATTGTAAGATATTACATTCTACCCCCTTAAAAGAAATCCGTCATTGAAATTTGTATTAATCTACATAAGTATTGTTTGGTCATGTGTTTCTATTGAAGATGTTTGGGTACTTACTTTGTATCTCACTTTCCAACTCCCAAGTGGCTTCTTCTAGTCCATAATGTTTCTAGAGAACTTTGACTAAGGGTGTATCTTTTCTTTTCAAGCTCTATACCTTGCAATCGAGAATCCCAACCATAGCTTCTTCATACGAGGTGTCATTTTGAATGTCCACCTTTTCCCAATGGATTATGTGAGAGGGATTTGGTTCGTACTTCTTCAGCATCAATACATGGAACACGTTGTGTACTGAGGACATTTGATTTGAAAGGTTTAACTTGTAGGTGCATTTGCCAATCTTCCTAAGTATCTTGAAGCGTCCGATAAATCTAGGTGCTAGTTTTCATTTGATTCCAAATCGTTTAATTCCCTTATGAGGACTAATCCTCATAAACACTTTATTGCTTAAGTGAAATTCTAAAGGCCTTCTTCTTCTATCAGTGTAACTCTTCCTTCTACTTTGTGCAGTGGTCAATGTCTTTTAAAATTGTTTCACCTGATTGTTTATCTCCTCTATGAGATCTAACCTAGTAAGAACGTGATTCTCAAGTTCAACCCAACAGGTTGGTGATCTAAAGGGCATCCCATAGAGAGTTTCGTACGAAGCCATCCTTATACTTCCCTATTAATTGTTGTTATAGGCAAACTCCGCTAAGTGTAGGTACTTACTCTAGTTCCCTTTGAAGTTAAGGACACAAGACCTCAATATGACTTCTAGTGTCTGGATGACTCTCTTAGACTGACTATAAACCATACTCATGTTCAGTGTAGTGTCTATTCCTTCTATAGACTCTTCCAAATTTGTGAGGTGAAACGAAAGTCTCGATCTGACACTATTGTCTTTAGGTATCCCATGAAGGCACACTATCTCTCTCGCATAGAGTTCACCTAGTTTTCTGACTTGGTCGTGGATCTAATAGGCAAGAAATGTGTCACCTTAGTGAGACAATCTATAATCACCCAAATAGTATTTTCCCCTTTTTGATTCTTGGGTAACCCACTGACAAAATCTATGGCTATGTTATCCCACTTCCATTTTGAGATCAGAAATGGGTATAACATTCCAGAGGGCGTTTGATGTTCTGCCTTTACCTGCTGACAATTTAGACACTTTGAGACATACTTAGCTATATTTTTCTTCATTCCTCTCCACCAATAGGTCTTTTAGAGATTTTGATACATCTTATCTCCTCCTGGATGCATCGTGTACTTTTTCTGACAGGCTTCATCTAAAGTGGTTTGCCTACTTTGTCCATTTTGTGGTATGCAAATTCTTTCTCCTAGCTTTAAGGTACCTTTAACATCCATTCTAAATTCGGTATGCTTACCTCGTTGAATTCCTTCAATCAACCTTAGGAGTTATTTGTCTTGCCTTTGATCTTCCCTGATTTGATATAGAAGATCCGGTTGACAAGTCATATTGTATAGATGGCTCATTCTTCATTTAATGTCACACCCATCCTGAATTCTTCAATCAATTGGTACATCTAACCCTTTTCCTCGTCCTGTTTGCTAAATTTCCTACTGAAGGCGTCTGTTACTACGTTGCCTTTTCTTGGATGGTAATAGAGTTGGAAATCATAGTCTTTGAGGAATTCCATCTACCTACACCGCTTGAGGTTCAATTCCTTCTGAGTGTAGATGTATTTCATATTTTTGTGATTTGAAAATAGGTCAAACCTCTCACCATACAAGTAATGCCTCCATATCTTCAAGGGAAACACTATGGCTGCTAGTTCTAAGTCATGTATTCGGCAGTTTCTTTCATGGATCTTTAGTTGTCATGAGGCGTAGGCAACAACCTGTCCTTCTTGCATTAAGACTGCACCCAATCCATTCTATGAAGCATTTGTGTACAGAACATATGTGATGCCATGTATCGGAGTGACTAAGATAGGGGCTGAAATCAATCTCCTCTTTAGTTCTTGGAATGATTAGTCATACTTCTCATCCCAATTGAACCTAACTTCTTTTCTAGTCAGTATGATCATGGGTTTTGCTAATTTGGAAAAGTCTTGTATGAATCTTCTGTAGTATCCAGATAGGCCCAAGAAGCTTCGAATCTTAGTGACCGTTTTAGATTGTTCCAATTTGTTATAGCTTCCACCCTTTTAGGATCTACAAAGATACCTTCTGCTAATACTACATGAATAAGAAATTTGATTGCCTTCATTCAAAATTCACACTTGCTATACTTGGTATATAGTTGGTGTCTTCTGAGTGTTTGCAACACGATCTTTAGGTGTTCTAGGTGTTCCTTTTTTGACTTGGAGTAGATTAGGATGTCGTCAATAAATACCATGACAAACTAGTCAAGGTATTGCCTAAATACTCAATTCATCAAGTCCATGAATGCTGTTGGGGCATTGGTTAAACCAAAGGGCATTAATGTAAACTCGAAGTGTCCATATCGGGTTCTAAAAGCTATCTTATGACTGTTTGATTCACAAACTCTCAATTGATGATACCCTGACTTAAGATTAATTTTTGAGAAATGAGTGGCTCATCTCAATTGATCAAATAGGTAGTCTATCCTTGGTAAAGGGTACTTATTCTTTACCGTCACCTGATTCAACTTTTGATAGTCGACGTAGAGTCTCATAGATTTGTCCTTCTATTTCACGAATAACATCGGAGCTCCCCAAGATGATTCACTTGGTCTGAAGAATCCTTTCTCCTGGAGTTTGTCTACTTGATCCTTCAACTTGATCAATTCTATTGGTGCTATATGGTATGGAGGTATTGCTATGGGATTGGTTCCAGGATGGAGTTCAATCTTGAACTCTACGTCTTTAGTTGGTGGTAGTCTGAGTAAGTCATCAGGGAACACATCATCGTAGTCTCAGACTACTTCTAGGCTCTAGATCTCTTTCTATCCTTCAGAATCCTTTTCTAAGAGTTTCTCAAGGTCATCTTTCTACCTTAAGCAGTTCAACATGGCTATCATTAGGCTCGTAGGCAATCTATGAATATCACCATTAATTTTAAAGGCTTTTCCAAAGGGCAACATGTAACATCTTGAAAAGTTCAAATGAAATTTAAATTTTTATTTAGAAAATTATACGAAATTGACGAATGAAAATTTTGGCAAGTCCTAGTTTAGCCAAATAAGAAAAAAATCAATTTAATAGATTTTTGGAAGAAAATATATGAATGTAATGTATATTATGGGATATCATAGCTAAAAATACAACGATACGCGCAATTTTTTATGAAAACAAGATTAGAAAGTCAATTGGGATCGAGATTTGGCAAAAATCTGAAAAGAAAGTGTAACACCCCAACCCCCACATCTTTAAGCATTGGACACGACCGCCTTTCTCTTAATGGTGGGCTAAACCAAACGGCGGGCTGGGCCGGTGTTACTTTTACAAGTGACACACACTTGATTTTTTTCTGTTTCAATTATTTCATGCCTTGATTGTATTTAATAGTACATGACTTAAATTTAGGAATTTAATAAGGCAATAATAAAAGAAATAACTGAAATTCATAAACTCAATTAATTGAATAAAATTGAGTACATAATTTGATTAAAAAAATTATTACAGCGGAAGTCTTAAAACTTGGGCAACATGCCCTTACATAAAAAATTAAAAACATATTTAAATAAAAAAAACCTAATTAGTATTCATGATCTTCATGTAAATCAATTACCTGAAAAATAGAAGGAAGGATGAGCACATAGCCTAGTGGATCTTTCTAAACATCTAAATCATTATTTCAATTCAAACAAACCAAGCATATCAAAAACTTTTGTACATTAGGTAATTCAAACAATTTCTTGTTTATGGTTGACATTCGGACCGATAGAGTTTAATCTCTGTGTTTCACATCGTAGGGAGAGAGAATGACAAACGGAAACTCAAACCCCAATATCTATGAAGTGGGATCACTCTTGGAAACCCAGTTCAAAATCGTCAATGGTAAACCGGCAAGCCGGGTCCTGGGGGGGGGTGGAACACACACGATAACACTATGCAATCCATACGTGGATTGAATTACTATTTAATCTTTTCTTAGTAATAAAACACACAATATCAGATTAAACCATCGATGCAACATATACAAAACATGAATCATTAAATAGTTATTCATGGCACAATTCATGTCTAACATGCATCTGTATTCTTAATTCCTAAACATGCATGACATGTATATTCATGGCACATCAAATAAATAAAGCATGCATATTAAAACATATATTCAATCGATCATCTTCAAAACATTATCACACATGCAAGACTTATTCAAATTAAAATAAAGAAGTAGAGGTTAGAAGTCACTTCCACCTTAAAAAGGTGTTCTAGAAATCACTTCCACCTTGTGACGCTTTCTTCCAAAATTTCGGCAGCAATTCCCCCCACGTACTAGTGCCAATGAAGATTGCCCAACTTAATTCTCCAATTCGAGAGAAAAACTTCGCACACACACAAGAAGGGAAGATGGGAACAGGTGTCAAGAAAAAGGCTTAGAAAATAAGAGGCAATTTCAACTCTTATCTTTGAAATGAAGAAATTAAGAGCTTAGGGGGTTTATATAAGTTTTCAAAGGGAGAAAATAGAAAGTTTTGAGTTTTCTTTGAATAAAACACTATAATTCTCCTTAATTTTGTACTTTCTAATTTTTAAAGTAAAATGAATATTTTTTGGATTTTTTCAGATTTTAGAAATAATTTTCAAATTTAGAAACCTATTTTTCATCATTGTTTGGTAATTTTTTGTATTTTTCTCTTATTTTATATTTCGGCTTTATTTTGGTTCGTACGATTTTCCTCGAGACACGCATAGCGTTTGATCGGAGGGCTGCAATCGACGCGCGCTGGAGAGTACATGCGTGTTCGCGATGCTCAATTGGCAGCTTTGATCGTGGCCGTCTGATCTTCCTCAACCGTTTTCGTTCATTGGATCCTCATTATTCAGTGCGCTTGTGCGTTGGTGCAGATCATCCTGCGGCCGTTAGATCATGAGATCAGATTTAGATATACAGTTTGCAGCCGTTGGATGTGTTTTAAGTTTTTTTTATTTTTCAGCCAAATTTCTAGCTTTCTTTTCGGATTTTTGTCAAATCTCGATCTCAATTGACTTTCTAATCTTGTTTTCATCAAAAATTGCGCTTATCCTTGTATTTTTGGCTATGATATCCCATAATATACATTACATTCATAATTTTCTTTCAAAAAT
This sequence comes from Tinospora cordifolia, assembly GCA_030144865.1. Classification (NCBI taxonomy): domain Eukaryota; kingdom Viridiplantae; phylum Streptophyta; class Magnoliopsida; order Ranunculales; family Menispermaceae; genus Tinospora; species Tinospora cordifolia. Next base: position 8,664 of record JAJIYU010011893.1, read on the forward strand.
CCATAAAATTAATTTTTTCCTAATTTGGCTAAACTAGGACTTGCCAAAATTTTCATTTGTAAATTCCGTATAATTTCCTAAATAAAAATTCAAATTTCATATAAACTTTTCGAGATGTTACAACCTACCCTCCTTAAAAAAATTTCGTCTTTGAAATTTGTACATATTTAGGTATTCCTTGTGAATAGATGCGGGTACTTGGTCTTCATCTCGCTTTTGAGTTCTCACGTGGCTTCTTTTACCCCGTGATGTTTTCACAGCACCTTTACTAATGGGATATCCTTTGTTCTTAGACTCTGTACCTTGTGGTCAAGGATTCTAAACGTTGTTTCCTCGTATATAACATCATCTTGAATATTCACTTCCTCCCAGTGAATGATGTGAGAAGGGTCAGGTTCGTATTTCCTCATCATGGATACATGGAATACATTATGTGCTGAAGTCATCCGATTAGGTACGTCCAACTCATAAGCACATTCCCCGATCCTTCTAAGTATTTCAAAGGGTCCAATAAACCTTGGATATAACTTCCCTTTGAATCCAAACCTTTTGATACCCTTCTAAGGACTGACCCTTAGAAATACTTTGTCCCCAACTTGAAACTCTAATGGTCTTCTCCTTTTGTCAGCATAGCTCTTTTGACAGCTCTGCGCAGTAGTCAGTTTCTTTTGTACTAACTTGACTTGGTTGCTCGTTTCTTCCACCATGTCTGGCCCAATTAATACTTGATCTTCAAGTTCAGCCCAACAGGTAGGTGATCTGCAGGATCTTCCATAGAGAGCTTCGAATGGAGACATTTTTATGCTTGCCTGATAACTGTTGTTATAGGCAAACTCTGCCAAGTGTAAGCACTTGCTCCAATTCCCCTTGAAGTCTAAAACACAAGCCCTCAACATATCTTCCAAAATTTGGATAACTCTCTCAGACCGACTATCTGTCTAAGGGTGAAAGGTTGTACTCATGGTAAGCTTAGTACCCATCTCCTTCTGGAGACTGCCAAAACTGTGAAGTAAAGCAAGCGTCTCTATTAGACACAATAGTCTTGGGTACACCATGAAGTCTGACAATTTCTTTCACATAGATTTCTCCCAGCTTGCTGACTTGGTCTGTGGATCTGACTAACAAGAAGTGAGCCACTTTGGTAAGACCCACTATCACCCAAACACTGTCTTCTCCTTTTTTGTTCATGGGTAAACCACTGACGAAGTCCATGGCAATGTTATCCCACTTCGATTAACAGATTGGGAGTGGTTGTAATATTCCAGAGGGTTTTTGGTGTTTTGCTTTCACTTGTTGACATGTTAAGTACTTAAAGACGTATTTAGCTATGTCCCTTTTCATTCCTCTCCACTAGTAGGTTTTCCTGAGGTTCTGGTACATCTTATCCCCACCAGGGTGCATGGTATACTTAGTTTGATGAGATTCATCAAGTATGACCTACTTGCTTTGTCCCTGCTGAGGGACACATATCATTTCCCTGAGCCTTCAGATGTTTTCAACATCCATCCTGAAGTCAGTATGCTTTCCTTGCGTGACTCCTTCGATTAGCTGAGCAAGCTACTTGTCTTGCTTCTGTTCATCCCTGATCTGATGTAATAGGTCCGGTTGGCAAGACATAGTGTAAAGATAGGCTTCTTTCTCGTTAAGGTTTATACCCAACCTAAAATCTTCAATCAACTGGTACATGTGGCCTTTCTCCTCATCTTGTTTGTTAAACTTTCTACTCAAGGCATCAGCCACCACATTGGCCTTTCCTGGATGGTAATGTAGTTAAAAATCGTAATCCTTAAGGAATTCCATCCACCCGTTGCCTAAGGTTCAGTTCTTTCTGGGTGTAGATGTATTTCAAACTCTTGTGGTTTAAAAACAGATCAAATTTCTCACCGTAAAGATAATGTATCCAAATTTTCAAAGCAAACACTATGGATACTAGCTCTAAGTCGTGAGTAGGGTAATTTCTCTCATGGACCTTCAGTTGTCTTGAGGCAAAAGCGATGGCTTGCTTTTCTTGCTTTAAGATTGCACCCAATCCACTCAGTGAGGCATTAGTATACAGTGTGTAAGTAACACCAGGAGTTGGGGTGACTAGAACAAGAGCCGTAGTCAATCTTGTCTTCAGCTATTGGAATGAACACTCACATTTCTCATCCCACTGGAACTTAACTCCTTTTCTGGTCAACTTAGTCATAGGTTCTGCCAACTTGGAAAAATCCTTAATGAACCTTCTGTAGTAGCCTACCATGTACTAGTGCCAATGAAGATTGCCCAACTTAATTCCCCAATTCGAGAGAAAAACTTCTCACACACACAAGAAGGGAAGATGGGAACAGGTGCCAAGAAAAAGGCTTAGAAAATAAGAGGCAATTTCAACTCTTATCTTTAGAATGAAGAAATTAAGAGCCTAGGGGGTTTATATAAGTTTTCAAAGGGAGAAAAATAGAAAGTTTTGAGTTTTTCTTTGAATAAAACATTGTAATTCTCCTTAATTAAATTCATAGCATGCTTATTGTTTGTGTGTTTTTCACTGAATTCAAAGATTTTCAATTTCAGTGCTAGAATTTTAAATGTTTATTTCAGTATTTCAGTTTTGATTTATGTTTGAGCAATCATATCATCCACGCCATGTTAGTATCATGTTTAGGCTTTTAAATTAAAGTATGATGCATGTTATATGAGTGTTTCATGAATTGACTATGTATATTCCAAATTTTAGTTTGATTTCATATTCTGAAGTTTATTTTATGAGATCATGATATGAGAATTAATCTAAGACGATGGAGATAATAACCACATACCATCATAGTGGTTAAGGCGACACTATGAATGTTCTTTTCATATGAGTTAGGTCATATAGTTTTCAGACTTAAGTGCTTGAGGGTCGTGTACCACTGGTGGGTCACCATGTGTAACGGGTTGATGCCGACACGTGCCACTAACGGGTTGATACCGAATGAGCCCTATTTGCTTAGTTAAGAGCATTAAGGGATTAAAACCCTTTTGGTCTAAGACTCGTCTTGAACAAATTGTTGTTTGAAACACCTAATGATTGTAAGTGTTTGAATTATGATTGTGTTATGAGTTTGAATATGAAAGATGGTTGTTTGAAAAGGATCCACTGGGCTATGTGCTCACTCCTTCCTTTCTTATTTTTTAGGAACATGAAATCCATGGAGCAGTTGAATATAGATAGTTCTTAGAAAGTTTCTATAGTATTATATTTTTAGAATTTTTAGGGCATGTTACCCAAAGTTTTTATGCTTTTCTACTGAAAAGTATTTTGAAGTCTTCCACTATAACTTTTAGTTCTTTTTGAAGAGTTTACTACTTTCAATTTCGATTATGAATAAAATAGTTTGAATTTCTTTATCTCTTTTAATTTGCCTTGATTTTATTGAAAATTTTGTATTCTTGAATTTTATACAAAGGCATGAGATATTGAAAGGAAAAGAACAAGTGTGTGTCACTTGTAATGTAGCACCGGCTCAACTCGCCGTTTTGTTAAGTACACTGTCAAGAGAACGGTGGCCATGTACACTACTTAAAGATACAGGGGTTGGGTGTTGCACAACATTATCGTCACTCTTCTTTTGAGACAACTGATTTGTGTCTGATACTAGTCTAAACAGTCCATACCTAATATCACATCATACCCATAAAATGGATGTATATGGAAATTAGCTGAAATTAGCTTATCCCCAAATCTAAGATCACATGTACATATTCTTTTTTACAGCGATAGTAGTTCCTATGGGTGTGGATACATTCAAAGTTATAGGCAAGGTATTTGTTACTAGTTGCAACCTATTAACCAAATCTTTCAAAACAAAGGATTTCGTAGCACCTGAATCAAACAACAGTTTCACAGCAACACTAAATAACAAGAATATACCTTCCACTACGGGGACTTGTTCCTCAACCGCAAACACTCTGGCCTGGTTCTACCCACAAACCTAGTTTTGGTTTTGCCTTTGGTTATTGTTTGGTTCAGGTTTGCTACTATTGAGGACGTCCATTTTGTCCTCCTCTCTGATGCTGTTGCTATTGTGGGGCCTAGACTTTGGTAGGACATAACTTTGCCAGAGGCCCTAGTTGGTTGCAATAATAACACAACCCTTGTTGTCTTGCTTGTTGCTTTCGTTCATCTTTGTTTGGCCTTACTTGCTATAGGGTTTGGGGTGCCCTATTTCTACCATTTTGTTGATTGGAGTTTTGTTTCTTCTAAGGACCTGATGGTCTTTCCCTTCTCTTGGCATCTTATTCCTATTCCTTAACTATTGTTAAAAATTTAGTTCTTGTTCTAAGGTCAATGCCCTGTCTATGACTTCTTTGTATGTCTTCGGGCCTACTATCCTTATTATCTTCTGAATCTCAATCTTGAGACCCTGAGTGAAATGGTTGACCTACATCTTCTCTTTTCTAATTAGCTTAGGAGAGAACTTGGCCAATTAAGTAAATTTTGCATTATATTCGACCATCGTCATGTCCCGCTGGTTTAGCTTAATGGAGTCTTCCTACATCTTCATCAATGTTGCTTCGGGGAAGAACTTCTCATAGAATATCTCCCTGAACTCTTCCCAGTTCATCTTTCTAACATTGGTGTTCAGGTTTACCTTTACCATCCGTCACCAGCTTTTAGCTAGTCCTTTGAATTGATGGGTAGCCAATGCCACCCCATTAGGACCTATTACCCTCAATACATCAAGGTGTTCTTCTAATTCTTGGTACTAATGGTAAGCTGTTAAGTTGTCGATAGTACCATCAAACTGTGATGGTTGAAGCTCTTTTAGTTCTAGCAGCATCTTTCTATGCTCACTATCTTCTAGATTCTGTTGTACCTCCTGACGAGCTGGAACCTCGGGCACTGGCACTGGCAGCTGCACCGGGATAGGATCCTGTACCTGTGGGTGTGGTGCCACCCGAGGCATCATCTGAGGTAGTCCCTTCATGATCTGTTCTATGACCCTTCTTGTGACTTCTGTTAGCATATTCTCCATCTGAGTCTCAGCCACGTTATTTGATATTTCCTACACTCTCGAGTCAGTTTCTTTAGAAGTGGTAGCTCTGGTAGCTTATCTTCTAGGTCCGACCATTATCTACAAATCAAGTCGATTTAGTACTCATTTATGTGGTTTCGCTTCGTCTGTATTATCATGACTCTAGATTTAGATTTCTAGGTTCTCAATTTGTCAAGTGGTCTAATAGTTTATTCTTCTAAGTTCTTTGTTGGTTACAGGAGTTGGTGTCATACATGTTCAAAAATAAGCAACTCATGCATTCAATCATTCAATCACGCTAGCTCAAACGCAGCACTGGATCGCAATCGATCGAAAACGTTTCAAATCTGGACCATCAGATCGTCCTCGAGTGCAGCACTGTTCGCGATTAACAATTTGGCTTTGATCTTCACCGTTGGATGAATCTCGAGCGCAGCACCGATGATCTCGAGCGCAGCACCGATGATCATCACAACACGAGCACAGATCCTGGCCGTTGCATTGTCATCGATCGCAGTGTTCGGATCTTGGTCGTGATTAACGAAATAGATCTGAATCGTTCGATCTTCCTCGATCACGGTACGTTCGCGATCTCCGAACACGCCTGCATCGTGAGCCGTTGGATCTAATGGATCGATCGTGGGCTGTTGGATCTTGATGATTCGGTGCATCCGGACACTGGTTTTGTTTCGATCTTGTTCGTTGGATCGGACAAATTGATTGTGGATCATTGGATTTCAGTGATTCAGTGCATCCGAGCGTTTGGTGCGGGCTTGATCTTGACCGTTGGATTGTAGATCGAGTGGATTACGTATTTTTGGCCGTTGGATGCAATTTCTATTACCAAAATCACCTTCTAAGGTTGCTATTATCTGAAATTTGCCAATTATATACTTTCTAATTGATGTAAATATGGTTTATTGTACATGTCTTTCCATTTTATTAGTTTTTTAATATTCTCTCCTTTCTATTTCTTTAATATTGTATTTATTAGATATATTTATATTTCTTTAATATTTTTAATGTCAACAATTAAATAATCTACATTTTTAATATCTTTATTTTCATATATTTTTGGCTATATATTCATTTCATATTTTTATTTTTAGAAAGATAATTATTTATGTAATTATAAATTGATAATTATATAATGCTATACTTATATTAGATAAATATAAGCATACAACATTTTTATTCAATTATGTAAATTTATCTATATACATATTTTTTTATAATATGTAATATTTAACACTCATTATACTAACACACATATTATTCACACACACATTAACCTATATATATATATATATATATATATATATATATATATATATATTCTATTCTTTATTTCTTAAGAAATGACAGTAACTATTTTAATTT
>JAJIYU010011894.1:0-14943 GCA_030144865.1 Tinospora cordifolia
GGCCAGCATTGGTCAAACTTAAAAAAAAATTCGGCGAGCGAGCATGGTTGGCACTCCGTGCCGACTTGGACCATGACATGGTGCTAAGTTAGCATCCAATTGCCTAAATAAAGATATTGTTTTAAGAGAAAATTGAAGAGGGTATAAAAATAATATCATATTCATAGAAGATGCATTTCCTTAGTATAATATTTTTTTTTAAATCATCTTCATTTCGTTTTAATTTTTGTCAAGTCATCTTCACTTGATTTAAGAAAAAAAAAGGCAAAGTCAGCTTTTTTCTTTTTATCATTCTTGTTTTTTTTTTCAAATCACCCTCGTTTAATTTTTTTAACCAGATAAAGACGTCTTCACTCAGTATAATTTGTTTTTTCAAGTTCTCTTCATTTGGTTTAAAAAATAGGTCAAGAAGTCTTTTTTTAAAAATTGTCTTCTATTTTTTTCAAATCGTTTTTGTTTGAAATTTAAAAAAAAAAATTAGATAAAGATACATTCATTTGGTATAATTTTCTTTTAAACATCTTGACTTTTTTTTTTTTTTGCAGTTCGCTTTCACTTAATTTAAAAAATTCTAGGTGAAAGTGTTTTTTCAAATCATCTTTGTTTTTCTTTTCTTTTTTCAAATCATCTTCATTTAAAAAAAATAAAATCACGTGAAGATATCTTTATTTGATATATATTTTTTTTCAAATCATTTTTACTTTGTGTAATTTTTTTTAAGTAGTCTTCATTTGATTAAAAAAAATTAGGTAAACGTGTCATTTTTAAAATTGTCTACATTAAAAAAAAGATTATGGCAAGAAAGCCAATATTTTTAAATTAGTAATATTTATATAATTAAAAAAAATTTGGAGCAATAAAGCCAAAAGCTTCCAAACTCTCAGGTGAACTCGGATACGTGTTAGAGAAAAAGAAAAAGAACAGGGTCATAGCCAAATTAATTACAACATTAGATCATTGCTCGCACGTTTGCAGAACCCTACATGCCACAAGTGGGCGATGCGAACATGTTGTCACGATGATTTGCAAACGGCCATATCTAGGGGTGTTCATCAACCCGATTAACCCGAACTGACCAACTTGAACCTTTTGGGTTGGTTTGGTTTGGGTTTTTCAACTATATTTGGATTGGATTGGGGTTTTAAAATGCTCAACCCAAACGATTTGGGTTGGGTTGTGGGTTTAACCCCTATAACCCGAACATGACCCGACCCAAACCGAAAAATATTACAGGTTTTGTGCAATTGATTTTGGTTCTAAAGTAAATATGATTCAAGGAGATGATGCATTTTGTTATTTAGAAAAAAAGCATAAGCATGTTATTCAAGTTTTTGTATTAGATTGATGCATTAACCATTATATATCTGATAAAGGGGCTCATTGTACTCGTTTTGTATTAGATTAATGCATTAAACATCATTCTTTATTTATTACTTTGCTTATTGCTTAATCATATGTAATATATTTATGTTAGTCCTACTATTGTTCAATGTATTATCAATCAATATTCTTCACCTGTTTTAAATTTGTTCTATTTAATAATTCTTCTTGTTTATTTTCAAATCATCATCTTTTTATTTGAATTTTTGCTAATGTTATTTTCATTTCTTGTAATTTTTCTAGTTTAGTCTCACAGCTTGTGGTTCATTCTCCTTATATTGTTTTTTCTTTATTTATAATATGTTTACCAATATCTAAACAAAGAATGTTATTTTTAAGTAAACAACTTGTAAAAATTTTAAAATTCAACCCGATAATCAAACCCAAATTGAACCGTATTCAAATTATTTGAGTTAGGTTAGGTTTAGCCATAGATTAGATTGAGTTGGGTTTTAATTTTTCCAACCCAAACTATTTAGGTTGGGTTGCAAATTTATCTCAAATCCGACCCAACTTAACTCACAAGCAGCCCCTGCCATATCTGTAAAATGCAGCCAAAGAAAAAGTTTCAAAGGAGAGAAGCAGAGACCGGGCGGCTCAACTCTCTTCTCTTGCACTCTGCTGGTTCGCCGCTTCTCCGCATCGCTGGCATAAACTCGAAAATACTCTCCCGAGAACTTCTGTGAATGGTGGCACGGAAGCTTTTATTTTGAATCTTACATTTTCCCTTGATTTACACTTGATTTACTTATCTCTTCTTCTTCTTCTTCTTCTTCTTCTTCTTCTTCGAACTCTTGAGCTCATCTCAGTGAGCCCCCTAAAAGACAAAAGAGAGAAACCTTGGAGACTTGGAGTAGTTGAAGAGGAGGAATAATAGGAGGTGAAGACGATGTTTTTCCACATAGAGTTGGAACGTAACATGCAATTGCATCCTCGCCACTTTGGCCCTCACCTGCGCGACAAGCTCGTTGCTAAGCTCATGAAAGACGTGGAGGGCACTTGCAGGTTCTTCCCTTCTTCACTCTCCATCTCGTCGACCTCATTTTAGGGAATCAAAATTAAAAGCTTTAAAATTTTTATTAATTTTCTTCTTATTGAAATTGAAGTGGGCGGCATGGATTTGTGGTGGCGATTACGGGTGTGGATAACATTGGGAAAGGGCTAATTAGGGATGGCACGGGATTTGTGACCTTCCCTGTTAAATATAATTGCGTGGTTTTCCGTCCCTTCCAGGGGGAGATTTTAGAAGCTGTGGTTTCCATGGTCAATAAGGTTATATTTTAACTCCAAAATTTTCATTTTATTTTTACTTCTTTAGTTTAATTTGATAATGGTGGGGATTTCTGTATAATACTTGCAGATGGGGTTTTTCGCTGAAGCCGGACCTGTTCAGATATTTGTATCAAACCATGTGAGTTCTATTATTGCAGTTTTCCCCTTCTTGTGTTTGAAGAAATAGAGATCGAGATGGATGACCTTTGTTTCTATTGAAAGGAACTAGGGTTTTGGGAGATACAAAAGGAGGTTTTCTTTTTGGGAAACAGAAATAGGGTTCTTTTGAAATTTGAGAAAGATTATAGGCAAATTTAGGTCATCATCCTCCCTTCCTTGAGTTTTTTTTTTTTTGTTGATTTTTTTTTTTTCAAAGTTGTTTTTGGGTCATGTGTGGTTTGTGAGTATTTCTGTGTATGAATTTGGTTCCCATGTATTTGAGGGTTCCAAATTTGAATTGGGTTTTTAATTTTGCTCTTTGATCAATGGTTTTCTTTTTTATTATAAGATTATTTTGAGCCCATTTGAGATTTTCGTTCTAATTTGGAGGATAGAGATTGAAGTTTGCTGTGTGATGATAACTTCTTAGGGTATCTAGGTAAATTTGTTTTCCTTTTATCTGGGTTTTAATTTTGCTTTTGATTGGTTTTTTTTTTTAATTTTTTTCTTAACATGCTCTTCGATTAATTTTTTTTTTCTTTTTTTTTTTAATTTTTTTTTGTTTTTCCCACTATGCAAATTTTTTTTCAAATTTGGGCTTTTTTTTTTTTTTTTTTTTTTTTTTTTTTGCTTTGAATTACTTGGCGTAAGGTTATGGAAGAGAATATTTCAGTAATCTGTTATGGCATTGTTCTTTTGTTACCTTGAAGATCTGCCTAATTTATGTGAACTGCATTTCTGTTTTTTCTGGTTTGCTTAGAAAGTTATCTGTCATCATCAGTTGTTAGAAGTTCAGTGGATTTTTGGTGATTCGCTGTGCTTTTTCTGGTTGGCTTAGAAAGTTATCTGTCATCATCAATTGTTAGAAGTTCAGTGGATTTTTGGTGATTCGCTGTGGTTTAGACGTAATTCAGATTTAAAAGTCATTTTTTTTTCAAGTTTTGATTCTAACTTCTACCTATTGGTTTCTGTTTGTTTGGTTTAAACCCGAGAGACCTTCTAAATTTGCTCATTTTAGTTCAGAAATACCCTGTGTTGGTTCAATGCAAACCACTTCTAAACTTAGAATCTATGAAGTTTAATTCTAAATGCAAAAAAGTAAAAGAAACGACAATCTAAAGATTGCCATTCATTTTGTGCTGAGTAGGGGTGACGATTTGTGTCATCATGTCGTAAACAGGTTCTGTCGTAAACGGGTTTGACTCATATATTGCAAACTCGAACCCAACTTATTTATTAATCGCGTCAAATTTACAAACTCAAATTCGACCTGTTTATTAATCATGTCATAATCGTTTACCTATATATAACCTATTTAACTTTTTGCAACCAATTTTTAAAATATTTTTTACAAAAATATTAATATAAATATACAATTCAAATAATTTATTAACAAATAAATTAAATTAAAAAAATACTTTTAAAAGAATAATAAAAATAGAAATATATCATCGACATATTAATAAATACATTGATTTCAAATTAACGTATTTATAATCTATTTTTTAACTTATTTATAATCGTGTTAGATAGGTCATTTTTGATTTTTAACAAGTTAACCTGTTTATGACTCGAATTTTAATCATGATTCATTGTATTAACTCGTTTTGATCCAAATATATTGATATTAAACCCAAACCCATTAAATGAATGTCGTGCTTGGATCAGTTATCGTGTTTGTTACAAATTGTCACCCCTATTGCTAAGCATTGATGAATTATTCTCGATCATTGTTTTAGTACTCTTACTATCGTGTTTCTTGCAGCTAATACCAGATGATATGGAGTTCCAGTCTGGTGATGTGCCAAACTATACAACCTCAGATGGATCGGTAAGTTTTGATATGAAAAATGTTTCAATTTTGGCATGGTCTTTTTTTTTTTTTTTTTTTTTTCCTTTTGAGTTTTCTTGTTTTCATTAGAAATGTGAGGTTGATGTCTATATCAATATGTGCACTGATTGCAGGTTAAGATCCAAAAAGATAGTGAAGTGCGGTTAAAGATTATTGGAACTCGTGTAGATGCTACAGAAATTGTATGTCCTATTTTTCTCATTGATTTTAGAACTCATTTCAGTGCTGGTCACTTCTTCATTCTATTTCCGTCAAAGCAATGTGTTTGTTCTAATGATCAAAGTGGGAAAAAATAACTATCAAATTGCAATTGTAGTGTGCCTATCTTGTGTTGCAAACTGACAGTGGCCCAAAAAAGCCACAAGTTGACATGTCGAAGCTTTTCTGTGAATGGGCATCCGTATCCTTTTAATCCTTAAGCTTCAGCTACTATAACAATTGTTTTTTCGAGCACAAAATAGTTCACCATTTATTGAACTCATTGGTTGGTCTGCCAAATAATGGACTTCTCACGTGAAACACTTCCGTGAAAACCATCAACAATTTGAAGAATAAAACTTTCTCATCACTAATGAACACTACCTTCTCCTAACTACCTACCTAGTGTTTCTGCTAATCTTTACAAATAAATAAGAATGTAGATGTCAAGAGGTATAACTCAAGTTCCAAACAGTCAAATCTTATTTATACATTTCATGCCTAACCAGTGGCAATTTTAAAGAACTAACTATTGCCTTGATTGGAGCTACTGAAGTTATCACAATAATGTGAATTTATATAAGAAACAGTTGTATTAGGGGAATAGTATTAGGGGGGCTAAGATGAAACAAATGTTTCATGGAGCAACTGCAAATGACCAACCAAATCCTTGTATCAACTTGTATCTGGAACTGAATGCAAAGTAGCTTCTTCTGATATCATATACCAAAAATTGTAGAATAAATAAGATCCCTAATTGGCAGCGTCATCAATCCATACCATCTCAACGATAAACAATCTCCACGAACCATCTCCCACTTGTACTCAAACGAAGGAATCAACATGCTGGGTGTATCAAAGCTCTTCAAAATCTCCGTCTTGCTCCCACTACTTGACACTTCATTCTTCTTCTCTCGACCCCCAAACAGTCCCCCAAACCAAGAAGACCCTTCTCCCGAACTCTTTGCCACACTCAATGTCGCAATCGCTGCTCCTCCATTAGTGAGAGATTTTGTGGCGCGCTATTCAACATGATTCAAGCTCCTTCGATCAGCTCAAGAAGGACGTCACTGAAGACCGTTGACCTGGATGCGGCACCGAGCACTTGCCGCATCTGGACTGTCGGTGGCCTTGTCGGTGATGATTGAGTTCCAAGGATCTTCCTTCTGGCGAATGTAAACCATGGTACAATCGAAGGCTGAGAATATGTTGCCCAAGACAGCAAAGCTGCCATCGACACGAGGAGCGTTCATGCGAACAGCTTGCGAGCTGTCGAGCAATTGCTTGCCTTTCGGAGAGTTTTAGATGCCCTTCAGGAAGTGAAAGGCAGAGCCACCGACAGTGCCCATGTCGAAGGCGCCACCGACAGTGCCCATGTCGAAGGTGCCGCCGACAGTGCCCATTGATCAGAGATCAATTTAAGTTTAGGATTTAGCACCACCAATAAATTAACATGGCTACGTATGAATTTTCGGAGTGAAAATCTGTTTGATGCAAGCAATTTTTGGTCAACATCTAATGAACATTGCCTGGGTTAGTTTCTTAGTTTGTACTAGAGCTTGTATGAAAACATGCAGACTGGCGTGTTTGGTTGAGTCAGACGATATTGTGATCAGAGCATTGCACCTTTTGAATTAATTTAGTTGAATTTAATTCTATGTCTTACATGGACTTTTGTGAAGCCAAGTCATTAGAGGTTGATGTGTCACTTAATGCTGTGTCAAGTGGGCAATAGATGTGCCACCTTTGTGCCAAGTAGAAGTTGTTTTTGTTTCAGTCAGCAACAAACTATCAGAGAAGAAATTCTCTAGATGTTTAGAAGTTTTTGGTCTCTATTATCTTTTAGTACAAATTACAAAATTTTGGCAAATCATGTGATTGCTAACAGTGTCCTTTTTTGTTTTTTTCTCATGACTTTTAAATGCCCGTGTCTTGTAATTGTGATTATAAAGTGATCAATCATCTCTTGGTGTCATTTTGAGCCCAGACCTATTCTTTGTTCTTTCATGGTGCCAGAGATTCTTGACTTACGCTGGACAATATAAAACAACTCTCTCCTTTCTTCTTCTTTTTCAGCCAGCCAAACCTCTTCCTCTGCAACAACACTATCTCCAATGTTGTAGAAGAAATCAGTGTTTGGCTTTCTACCAGGTTCTAACATGAACCAGTTTACATCAATTAAAATTGATTGTGACAACCATCTCTGTGGAAGTCCATGACTTTTCCCAACACAAGAGGCCACAAGCTGGAAGGATATCTTCTTGGTACAGAACCTTGTCCACCACTAATGATTCCTACCCCTAGAGACTTCTCTTATGGGAGCTACCATATGAACCGAGCTTTTGAAGACTAGGTCAGCTAGGATTAGTTGCTTGTAGGATGGCTTCTCAACTCATTTACAATGTCTTTAGCATCACAAGTCATTGGATACACCACGCCGCGTCCTGCTTGGCAAGCTATTGAAGGGTAATGTGAAGCTTATAGAGCTTGCTTTCAAATCTGTTGCATCAGCATACAAACCACTCGGAAGGAATCAATATCCGTGGTTGATTATTTGTCTAAAATGAAGGATTTCTCAAATTTAATAGTCAGCAACCCATGCCCCTCAACCAGCCTAATATTGTGCAAGCTAACTAGGTTGGACAGTAAATATCCCTATTACAAGAGAAATGCAACCTACATGGCAAGAGATGCTAGGTTGGCTAGTGAATATATTGCCATTACGACACTCCAAGACAAGTATGATCTTACTTGGCAAGAGATGCATGCATCTCATCAATTGTGAAAGCCATCTTTAGCAACTTAATGTCTCAAGTGGGTTGAAAGTGGATAGGATCAGGTTGGCATCAAAAGCAACTAAAGGCCACTAGACCTCAAAAAAATAGGGGGCCCAACCTAACTGACATTGGGCTTGGTTAGGTCAGGTGGGTTGGTCAAGTGGGGCTCAAGACTTTTTCTATTTTAAAATTAAAGATCCCACATTGTTCTTGTATTTTTAAATAAAAATCCCATAATGTTTTAAAAGAAGAAGAAGAAAAAGAGGGCTGGTGGTGAGATTAGTAGTGTTAAAGAAAAACACAGAAAAAGGAAAGAAATTAGAAGAAAAGGAGAAAAAGAAGAAGCAAATAAATCTTTAGAAGAAAAGAAGCAGAGATATCAGAAGAAAAAAAAGAAATTAGAAGAAGAAGAAGAAGCAAGGAATCAAAAAGAAGAAGGAGAAGATAAAGAGGGTTGCATGTGGGGACATGGGACAGCAAGTAGTGATGAAGAATTGTAGAATGAGAAAAACAGATAGAGAGGCTTGAATTGGTTGGGTCAATGTGAATTTGACCTGACCAAATTGAATTTTTAATAAAAACTCAACTCAGTCGACCCGAATTGGTCAGGTTTGGTTTGGTCTGGTCGAGTTGGGTGGCTTACACTCCCAGTCCTCGATGGTTTTACCATCTCCAATACATTATCAAACTTCACCTTTAAAGGAATTTTGAGCACTCCTAGTCATCCTTAGCAACAAGAGTCTTCCGATGTCTATACAACACAAAATCAGCCTCCAAGGCCACCATGAACAGGTGGTCGATCCAGATTTTCCAACCTTTCCCATGAAGGCTACTACAAGGGCCAACGTGTAGGACGTCAAGGGAAGAATTCTTGGTTAACTTGCCAAATTTAAAAGAAATATGGTCATTCCACTGGAATTTGCTACCATAGACATGGACTACGTGGGTTCTTTCAATTAGTGATGTCAAGTTGTCGCCTAGGCTTCTCTGAGGCAATGCCTAGATGCCTAGCCTCCCTGAGCGCCTAGGCCGCTATGGAGGGTGTTTGTAATTTTTCTTTTTTGGAGGGCTTCAAAATATTATTCTAAATAATTATTTTCTATTCTGCTTTTGAATTGTTTAGCCAAGGCTTATAGACTAGCCTAGACAACTCTGCTTTTAGTGTCCCTTCCCCTCTCTTCATTGCTTAGTGCATTCAACACAACACTGAAGACTTTCAATGATGGTTCTTGGTATATGGTTCCCCTCTCTTCATTGCTTAGTGCATTCAACACAATAGTTAAGACTTTCAATGATGGTTCTTGGTATATGGACGGTGTGGCATCCAACCATGTGACGATAGACTCTTCCTCTCGACAACAAATCTGAATATGAAGGTAATAAACATTTGATTGTTGGTAATTGATCATTGATCCCTATTGCTTCATCTAGTAATGCTTTTCTCACATCCATTCATACCATTCCCACTCTTAACTTTATGCTTCATGCACCCAAAATTTGTAAAAATCTTCTAAGTATTTCTTGTTTAACCTCTGATAAGAATGTGTTTATTGAACTTCGTTGTGATGTTTGGTGTGTGAAGGACACTTTCTCTCATGAACCTCTAGGCCCTCTACTTCAAGGGGCCTTTTAAGTGGATTCTACAAGCATCCTCCATCAACTTCCATCACTCTAGCTACTCATCAATCCATTTCTGCTGGGAGTCCAACGATTACCAGTTTTACTCCAATTCCAGTCGTAGTCTAGTGAGTTTTGTGGTGTGGCATTGTCGTCTTGGTCTGGTCTGTTGTTAATCTAGTTCTTTGTCTATGTAATAGAAAGCTTTTAAATAATGCAGATGTCTAGTTCTATCGTGCTTGTTGTCTTGGTAAATCACATAAACTACCTTTCACACCCATCATCTGGAGCATCCTTTGTTCTAGAATTAACTTATGGGGGCCATCTTCCTTCACATCCATTTAAGCATTTCAACTCCATATTGTTGACAGCTACTCCCGATATACATGGATCTTTCCACTTTGATTGAAATCTTAAGCTCTTGGGGTTTTTCAAGAATTCAAATTGCTAGTAGAAAAACAATTTTCCACAGCTATCAAGGGCATTATCCAACTGTGGACGTGAACATTGCCCTTCAAACAGTTTCTAGCCAACCCTGGCATACAATTTCAGGACTCATGCCCATACACACATGAACAACATGGTCATGCCACATTCAAACACCAACGTATCATTGACTCACTTTGCTTGCATGACCTAATATCCCTCTTCATTACTGGTGCAAAGCTGCTGACACCTCAGTTCAGCTCATAAACTATCTAACTACACCAATTCTGCAGGTCATTTTACTGTCCCAACTCTTATTTGGAAGACCACTTGATTGTGACTCCCTTGTGGACTTTGGCTGCTCCTGTTGCCCTTCGCCCCAACCATTTTAAAATAAAAAAAATTCAAGTTCCATTCCAACCAATGCATGTTCCTTGGATACAATGATGAACACAAAGGATATAAATGCCTTAGCTTTATAGGTCGTGTGTTTACATTTCTAGGCATGCTATCTTTAATGAAAATGATCTATATATCTTACTGTTCCCATCCTTCCAACCACTACCTTCTCCTACTGTACCTCACACTTTTGTGCCAATTTAGTCCCATCCTCCAGCACACCCTCACCTGTTACCACATCCATTGTCTCAACTTCCTCTCCTAATACACGACCAACTTCTAATCCTATTCCAACGTCACAATCCACATGTGCATCACCTATATGACAACGTTTCAAGCCTCTTCCCTTGGCCAACACTGTCCCCATGATCACATTTGCCAAAGTAGGGGTCTTCAAGCACTTTTATTTTTAACACTGACTCAGATTTTTCCCGCCATATTCCATTGACAATTGTTGAAGCTTCATCTTCTTCTCATTTAGAAATTTGCTTTAACAGTTGAATATAATGTAGTAGCTGAGAAGTTTTTTTTTTTTGAAAAGTAAGAACTAAAAAAGAGATAAATAGATAATAATATAGTCATAATGAGGTGGGCCTGAGAGAAGTAAAAAAGGCAATGTTATTGTAGTGCTATTATACACCGCAGTAATGTGGCAGTAACCCTAAAATAAAAAAAGTTTCTGTTCTCTTGTATATAAGTAGGGTTTTAGGTTATTTGAGTTTACTCTCCTCCAAAACCCAACCTACCTAAGAATTTAAGGAGCATTGCATGACCACTTTAGGAAACTTTGAAACACATCTGAATAATGGTTTTAAGATCTAAGGTAAGACTAATTGTACCTTCTTCTTATGTTATACGGGTGGATGCCGTATTTTACTTACGGGTTACTTTAGATCCCAATATAATATTGTGCAATACCATAACCCAAGCACTCTCTACCACACAGCAATTTCTTTTGCTACATATATTAAATATAACACATCTTTTAGGTGGTGAGTATTGATTGACACCATCACAGTGGTGAACATCACCATCACCTTAGTTCAAACATATAAAAATATATGCATCTTGTATCTTATGATGTGTGTATGTGTATGTAATGGTGCTTATTCTTCAACTCATATATATAAGTGTATTATATATGTTATATTTTATGATAACGTGTGTGTGATTGTATATGAGAGAAAACAGTGAAGAATCCTCTTTTTGACTCTGATGCTCTCGCTGTAGTCGTTGCTTTTCTTCAAAACTGCTCCTTGAGCTTCAACAACTTAAATTTTTGATGTTCCTTTTTATTTTTCATTAAACAAATGACATCTTCTAAGAATTCTATCTATTGTTAGTATGATATTAAAGAATCTCATTGCTATTACTCAAATAAGCATGAAATGTATGCTTGCATATTTGTTCATGGGTCAAATTGGATATGTAATTATAGGAATAATTGTTAGAGACTTAAATGATGGATATGCGAGCATGATAACTTATATGTTGTT
The DNA here is from genome assembly GCA_030144865.1 of Tinospora cordifolia. Taxonomy (NCBI): domain Eukaryota; kingdom Viridiplantae; phylum Streptophyta; class Magnoliopsida; order Ranunculales; family Menispermaceae; genus Tinospora; species Tinospora cordifolia. The sequence goes on from JAJIYU010011894.1 coordinate 11,577, forward strand.
CTATATCTTCAGGAATCTAAGAACTTTTGCTTGTATTGTATCATCTAGTCTATGTACTAGAACTGATAACATTCGAAATTATGTAGGATTATACACGAAAGATTCTATTTTTTTTACTCTCTTTAGCACTATGTCTCTTATCCCTAGGGGGTCTTCCTCCACTAGTAGGTTTTTTCAGAAAACACTATCTATTCTGGTGTGGATGGTAGGTAGACCAATATTTCTTGGTTTCAATAAAACTCTTTATAAGCGTTGTTTCTATTTACTTTTATCAAAAAAATAATCAAGTTATTAATAACTAGACAAAGCTAGGCAAGAACCCGTAACATGCAAAATTATAAAGGATCCTATTTAAGATCAAACGATTCCATTGCATTGAGTGTGATTGTATGTGTGATGGCATTTACTATACCATCAATATCAATGAACCCAATTATTGCAATTGCATAGTATACCCATTTTTAACTTCTAAGATTTATTTCCTAGTTCAAGATCCTATTTACTAACTAGAATCAAAGAGTAGTAGATTTGTTCTACCCAAAAAGGGAATGGGGTGGGCACATGTACTTATAATCATAGAATTGACTCGATTATTAGATTATAAGTTCATTCTATACTAGACCAAATTGGAATAGGGTTATGTACATTATGAGAAGGGATCATTTGAGCGTATATAAATAGATGCTATATTTACATATGGATTCCTACATCGTTGGATTCCTACATCGTTGTATTCCATTTGGCATTAGGTATTTGCATAATCAGACCTACTTTTCATATATTTTTCATTATTTGAGTATTATATTCACTTCTTTGGGATTTTATTGAAACAAGAAGTAGGTTTGATTGTATATCGTTTTGATAAATATAAGATATCATTCGACTAATTCAAATCAAAGTAATTGAATATCTAACTCGGGCCTATATGACATGACCAATCGATAGAAATACTTAACACTCCAACTTTGTCATATATTTAATGGATCACACTAGATAGCTATCATATTCATAGAATAAGATCACTTTGAAGATGTCTGGATGGTGAAATGGTAGACACACGAGACTTATATCTTGTGCTAAAGAGCGTGGAGGTTCGAGTTCTCTTCAAGGTATAATATTGAAAATGCTCATTAAATGTACTAGTATAACATATCTTTTTTACAAATTTTACCATGTAGCCACTTTTGGCTTTATTCCAAAATAAACCTTTTTATTATATACGACCTTTCATTTTTCTTTTAGTTATAACATAACTAAAGGCGTAAGATACAAATTTTGCCAAAAAAATGGATAACTTCACTTTTTAACTTAATTGCCAAAATTTACTTCAACTTTATCCAGCATGATCTTTTTGTAAATTTCAAAAAGTTGCAGTTATAAAAGACAATTATATTTTGTTATGTGCTTTCATGACATATTAACATTATCTCCTATTTTTTATTCACCTATTTAAGAAGTTAATCTTTCGTAGCTACATTCTTTTCTTCATTTTGAAACTAGAAACATGAACAAGAAGATGAAGAAGATATTTGGTCTTGAAAACATATTCACAATACACACGTAGAGAAGACTCCAACTAAAAAAAAGATCTCCATGCCAATCTTTTGCATTTGGAGAATTAAAGAGAGCTTGAAATGATCTTGCCACACACAAATTCTTGTAAAAAGATCTCATTAATCTCACCATGGCCATCTCTTTCCCTCTTGCAATTGAAGAGAGAGAGAGATTTTGGACTAAGGCCAAAAATGGCCACATAGTAAAATTTGCAAAAAAAGATCTATTATAAAACATACATATGTGTTTATGGTTTTGAATGATGGTGATGGTGCATGAGAGAGAGAGAGAGAGATTTTGGACTAAGGCCAAAAGTGTCCACATAGTAAAAGTTGTGAAAAAGATCTATTATAAAACATACTTATATGTTTATAGTTTTGAATGGTGGTGATGGTGCATCAATTGCACGTGCTTATATCTTTGTATTCAGCCTGGGATTGTTGATTCCTTACCAGTTATTCTGTGTAACACAGGCTCTTTAGATGATTGCAAATCCATTGGAGGTCACAACATCTTTCTTGGGTCCACCACTCTAGTGTCCTGGAAATAGAAAATCAACAGGTTATTGTCAGGTCGAGCACCGAATCTAAATACAGAGCCCTTGCATCAGTAGCTACTGATTTAGCTTGGATTCAATCCCTGTTCTCAGAACTTTCACATCTCTCTTAGCTCCTGCCTAGTTCTTTGGTGCGATATTATTAGCATCAGTACATTTGCTTCTTGTTTACTTCACAGGGATAAAGTACTCTGTCATGCGTGACTAAACACATCAAATAGATGTCCACTTCACAGGGATAAAGTACTCTGCCATGAACTAATTGTAGTTACAAATGGTTTGATAAGACATCTCTCGTCCACCAGCTTTCTTCAGTTTTGAAACAATCTCGGGGTTGTTCCACCACTCATTTGTTCTGAGGTGGAATGAGAAGGACAAGTCAAGTCAATAGGTTGTGTCTAGTAAGTATGACTATGTAATGATCTATCATCTCTCTTTCATTTTTAGCTGAGAAATCTACCTATTCACTGTCCTTTCTACATCTAACATGCAGTGACCTTTGAGCAGTAAATTTGGGAGTGTCTGCTTTTTCTTCTTCTTCTTCTTGTCAGGCTTAATTTCTTTGTTTATGTCGGAGCTTGTGTAAAAACAAGCAAACCGTTGTGTTTAGTTGAGTCTGAAGATAGAGTGATAATAGCATTGCATCTGTTGATTTCTTTTAGTTTAATTTGATTCTTATGTCCCATGGATTTAAGTGAGCAAACCACGAGTAATTTGTTTGCCTTTGGCTGATTTTGTTCTTGCCTGCGATTCCCTATGAGTTTGTATATCATTGTGGTTTTTACATAACAGTATGAATCTCACAAATTGTTGTGTAATAGATTGAGAAACCCCAATTATTTAGTTTAGTATATATATAATGGCTTGTATCTTTGCACAGTCCTCTAAACTCCTCCCTTGTCTAGATTGGCCTTATCATCAATGTCCAATGCCTATGTGGTATTTGAAATTGCTTCTGGTTTCTATGTTTTGACTTCTACATATGGTTAATCTAGATAATTCAGTGCAACTTTGCCTTTTCCCAATTAGATGAGATTGGATACATGAATTCACTTCTTCTATTATGATCAGTCAAGTGCGAAATTCATATTTAAATTGCAAGTAGTTATATGCTTCAATTAATTAAGCCTGGTCCCTACTATATAGGGATGGCTTCATGAATCTGCCTCCATGATTTCGCTCCATAAATTTTTTGTAGTTATGATCTTTTAAATTAATTTTCATAAATATTGTTCTGGGTCTTAGTTAACCTCAATT